>CM070557.1:42033311-42330811 GCA_036346405.1 Phyllostachys edulis | reverse complement strand
AATGAATTAGCAGGACGCTATCTAGTAATGTAGTTTCCAGTTGTTGATGCATGGCAAACTTCTTAGAGACAAAGGAATGAGTTGCTCTAGAATCAAATAACTCTAATGTAGGTACGGAATATACGAGAATCGTACCCATCACCACATTAGGTGATGCGTCAGCCTCCTCAGCAGTCGTGTGGTTCAGAAGGCCGTGTCCGAAACCTTGCACCAGCTTGGGTGCTGGCTGTCTTCCTGAACCTCAGGCAAGACCCTGGGGTCACTGCTGGACTCCAACTAGCTGAGGTTGTGGTGCAAGAAACTTCTTCTTTGGGCACATGTTGGAATAGTGCCCGCGTTGGCCGCAACTCAAGCATGTGTTGTATTGCTGAACCGCTACTGGTTGGGGGTGGGGAACTGGTTCTTGGAACCTCAGAGGTGGTGGTGCTGAAGGGCGAGCATTTGACGACTGCTAGACACGAGGTTTCGGCGAACCGCTACTTGCTGATTTTTGCGCTAGCCGCTTGCGCTTGCGGCTCTCTACCACTGTCCGGGTGCTATCCTCGACCCAGATCACCTTATTGATCAAGGTCTGGAAGTTGAGGATGTCGTCGGTAGTGAGCGACTACTTCATCTCGTCATTCAGGTGCTCTCAGAATAGGGCGACTTTCCTCTCTCCATTCGATATCTCAGACGCAGCGTAGCGAGTGAGATAGTTGAAGCGGTGTAGGAACTCCATCACAGTGTGGTTTCCTTGCTGGAGTTCATAGAACTCCCGCCTCTTGATGTCCATAATACCCGAGGGAATATGGGCATCATGAAATGCTTCCTTAAAAGCAATCCAGGAGATGGTCTGTCCTTCAGGGATGAGGGCCTGATGGTTCTCCCACCAAGCTGCTGCTCCTCCTTGCAGCTGGTAGGATGCATAAAGAACCTTCTCCTTATCATTGCATTGGGCAATGATTAGCTTGCTCTCTATTGTTCGGAGCCAGTCATCAGTGTCGAGGCAGTCAACTGCTGATGCAATGGTCGGCAGCAGAGTTCGCATGAACTCGCCCATCCTGGACAATGACTGGTTGGTGGCGGCTCCATTTCCCCCAGTAGCAGTGCCGAGAGTAGCGGTATTATACACTAGTTGTTGGAGCAAAAGGGTATTGGTATGCCGTCCTTGCTCAATCATGGCAAGCACTTGCGCCATGGTAGGCGGCGACGGTAGAACTTCGGTTTCTGCAATAGCGGCAGGTTGAGACTGTTTAGCTTGCTTTGCTGTCACAGACGGATGCTGAGGGTTGGGTAGTGAAGGTGTAGGAGTCTCACCCCATGGTTGATGTGATCCGGAGGTGTTCCCTGTTGCCATAAGCTAGCGAACATAGCGAGTTGCCAACATCCTGATCAAACAAGAGGTAGTGCAAACAAACGTTCACAGGATGAGAATGAATGAGCAGAAGTTAAGTGGGTCAGCAAGTTTTGTCATCCCAATCTAACTTAACTTGATCTAAACTAAAAGCATGCATATTTTTAAACTTCAGGGGCAGCATACATGAATCTTTCACAAATAGTCAAACATAGCATGGTGCACATGCCTGTTGTTCCATATTACAAAAGAGGGCAACCAGAACAACACAAGTAGCATATTACAAATATTTTACAGCGAGGTCCCACGTCAATCTACTCCTACAAAATTTCCAAAAGCTCTCAGTCCAAGTCCTACATGTGAGCTCTAGACTAACTGCTGCAGTCTAGACGTCCTAGTCGCGCGGGGCGGCTCCTGAGGACTCAGGGACAGCGGAGGGTGGAGTACTCTGGTGCTCGGTGACCTCATGTCCAGTGTGGGGGTGGCGGTAGCACTGCAGCATTTGTGAAGGCTCCACCGCACTGATGTAGATGGCCATCACCCGACGACGATGACTGGTCACCGACATACGGGCACGGCGGGTACGGGGCTGGAGGCGGATGATGGGTTGCGGCAAGTCCTCGGCGGGCGCTAGCACGGCATCCTACCCGAACAGTAGCTCCCGAGAGAAGAACCCCTGGGCCACCATCTGAGCGATGCTGTCCTCTAGGAGGGAGATCCTTCGGCAAGCCTGCAGCAGCCCTTGGGTCACTCGACCGAGATACCCGTTAAGGGACCTCACCAAGCCTGCGAGGTGCAGATGAGGAGTGAGGAACTGCCTCCCTTCCACCCTGTAGGTGTTCTCCTCCTGGTCCGTGGCCCATGCTGGGAAGTGGAAGAAAGACTCCTCTAGACCCAGTAGTGTGTATCACAGCCGAACGATGGCGACATAAGTTGCATCGAGCAGAGACATCCGGATTGTCGAACCTCTTCCGTAGCAACGGAAGACAGGATCCCCAAAGTTCTGGCCTTGGATGAGCACCTAGGCAAGGTACTCCGTGGACGCTACACTCGTAGGGGTGCTGTAGATCGTATACTGGGGAGTATGTGGCCACTTGATATGCTACAACATCACCCACAGAGTGTGCTGTAGCGTACCCTCCTCGAATGCGCTGGTGCGGTACTAAGGCTCCCACTGGCTGGCCATCTACATGATTTAAGAAAAGGAGAGTTAGTGATCATATGAATGGAGATATGGATAAGAAATGATATTTAGACAAGAAAGAAATTTCAGCACAAGCTTTTACCCATTCTCTAGTTCATTTAACTAATCCTTAAGGCTTATAATAAGGTATTACTACCCCTTGGTCTTTATATAAATAGAACTTTATAATATCACTCAATTTAACTCCAAATGAAGGTAGAAGAGGTTTAAAGAGATAGTACATTACAAAAATTTCAGCAAGCATGCGTTCTGAAATTTTGGAAAACGAAGAGAGCTAGAGTGATATCCTTAGTAGTTCAAAGAAGATTCTCAAAAAGGACTTTGTGTGGGATGTTTTAATGACATTTTGGCTCTGTTTTAAAGTCCTAAAAGTAATTTAATAATTTTATTTTCAGAGAGCATCCCTTATCTCAAATCTAGAACTATTTTGAACAAGTTGAGAGAATTATGATTAAAATGGACTTTAGATGAGAAAAGAATGCTAAAAGAGATAAGATTAGCAATTATTTCTAAAATTTCAGAACCATTCCTAAGGTTAAATTAGGTTATATTTTTAATTCTAAGTCCTAATTTAACTGGATTAGCAATTATTTCTAAAATTTCAAAACCATTCCTAAGGTTAAATTAGGTTAAAATTTTAATTATAAGTCCTAATTTAACTGTCATTCTAACTAGGGCTTGTCCTACAGTCAATACGACTCTGATACCAAGCAATCGCTTGACCTCAAAGCGTGAATACTGGAGACCCTATGTGTATACTGTGCTAGCCCCAGGATTAGTGGCTAGCACACACATTCACAATATTTGGCATTCACATCCATACATACACATACAAAAGTAAAGAAAGGGGTACTCTACTTAAGCTATTACATTATGTATTGTATAAACCATATTCTAAAGGCTACAACAGTAAGTGATCAATATTACAAGGAGATCTGTGCAGCAAATAGGATTACAACTACCAATTTTTCCAACAATAGCATTTTCATGCACAACATACACGCATGCATAATAGATTTTACAAAACAAAGTACAATAAGCAAAATGCTGGGATCAACATGATCAAAGAAGGTGCTTGCCTTGCTCTTGCTATTCTAGAAATATGATTTGTTGGTCGTCGTAATAATAACTCTAGCAATCGACGTCTAATTCAAAAAGAGCTCGAAACGAATTAAATAACACCAAATAATTCAATAGTGAGAAAAAATTAAATATTTTTACATATTCAGGTATATTATGATTTTAGATGAATTTATAGATAAATTTCATTCAATTTGGAGTTTTGTAGCAAAAGTTATTAACGTTTTATTTCTGTTCGGTTTAGAAATTCAACAAAAATTAAAAAATACATTTTCCAACAGAGAAAGCATAATCCCACAAGATATACTATTGAGGTTTACGCTTTCCAAAAAGGGAAAGTGTATTCCTCCCATAACTGAAATTCGTTTTCTCATTTAATATGTTCACTTTGTTTTATCTAATTCATTTTGATTGCTTGTTTGTTTGTATTTCATAATTTGCTTTTATACAAAAGTCAAAATCCAAACATGTGTATATTTTCATATGTAAAATGATCAAAGTATTTTTCCTAATGTATTTATAATTTATATTCCAAAAATTCAGATTTTGGGACGTTATTGGTGACCCCCTATTTATACTCATCAGAACGGTAGCCAAACAAGGTGGGGGAGCCCAAGAGGCACGACCCACTCATCATGCGGCACATGGCACCCAAACAATGCACACCGCAAGTCCCATTATGGTGCACAGTCCCCGAGCACTACACGCACCGTTCAAAGGGGCGCCATCAACACAAACCGGCGCTATTATGGCACTGGCCCCCGAGCACTGCGCGCGCTGTTTGAAGGGACGCCATCAACACAAACCGACGCCATCATGGCGAACAGCGCCCAACCACGGTGCATGATATCCAAAGAGACGCCATTATCCCTGCGAGGTCGACCCGCACGTCGGAGGACATGCCTACTAAACATACGCTTCGCCAGGCCGAAGGGGACGGTGTACCTAGACCCTTCGGGAAAAGGGTGCGGTTTCAGCCATGACGAAGCAAGACCTTGACTGCGAGGGGCTTGTCGTTGTTGGAAATATGCTCTTGAGGCAATCATAGAGATGATTATATTTCATTATGTTCATAACATTGGATAATATGTTATCTTGTTTCTAGAATAATATTGTTAATATTTATTATCAAGTATGTGACTTGATTGTGAAACTCTATATTTCTGCGATGATTATTCTTAAACGTTCCCTGGTCGGAAACATATGAGAACACATATGAATAGACTAACATATGTATTGGTTGATGACTATGTTTCACAGGTCATGGATATGGAGATATCAAACCAATAATATGGACACATGTTAGACAACATGGTGTTGGATAAGACCTACCTTGAGACACTATTGAGATTGTTATGATTCTATGTGTCATTAGTTGGTCTCAAGCAATTAATGATGGTGTATAATCCTTAGACCTGAGATCAGCATGGTTTTCTACATGTGTAATATCACTCTTAGGAGTTGCCAATCGCTACTCGTAACTGGGTAGTTATAAAGGTAGCTTTCGGGTATACTCTGAAACATGCGGAGAAATGTGACTGGTCAAATATGGGATTTTCTCCTCCTAACATAGCATGAGAGATGTCTCTGGGCGCCTCGTTGTGGTCGGATAAAGTAAATGCATGGCCATGCCACTAGTGGTCGAAGTGTTCAACCATGTGAAGTTATCCGACACTCGATCGAGAAAGTATTGAATAGTCCATGGATGACACAGCATCTCACGTGGAGTTCAACCAGATATCGTGAGGCAAAGGGAGAATACACGAGTAGAAATGCTTAGTTCGATCAGCCACGGATCGGTCGATGGAGATACGAGCTGGTCGTAGACTGGTCGAATGTAATCACAGAGTGGTCGTAACCTGGTCGTAAGGAGTTACGAACTGGTCGTGACTAAATACAAACTGGTCATATAGAGATAGGACCTGGTCGTAGATCATATTGCATTAAGGTTCCTCCGATATAATTTGTGTGTATTCGGGAATCGCTATGTTCTGCTAGGAACCGCTAACAACTAGTGGTCGGAAAGGGTTTCCGAGTCACAACCGATTACACATAAACTTAACGGGTCACACACTTAATGGGTTGGAACAAAACGTGTTCGGATAGGATTTGTCATGGGTACTTTATAAGGAGATATTTGAGGCTATTGAGTGACAGACGAGTTGACATGAATTGCTCCACTGAAACCCTAGCCGCCATCTTCCTGAGAGCTCTGTCGTGTGACTTGGTGCTAGCACACCGGCGTACGGTTGTTTCTTCCCTAGACGTGCGGATATCGTAGAGGTGCTACTGCGGTTGCTGTTACACTTGAGGATGATCCGCGATCTTCATAAGGAAATGTAGAGGTTGCTGGAGGAGACGATCGACTCGCGAGGACGCTGGCCGATCGACTACGACACTGCATCGATGTGCTCAACGCTGGACGATCGACTACGACCACTACATCGACGTGCTCTACGTTGGACTAGACTGCTCCAACTCTTCTTCCACTGCGCTGCGCGTCCGGTGGTAACGATCTGTGATCATCTACTTGCTTAGCTTCCTGGTTTACATGGTAGAATTTTTGATTTGTTGCTATCGTAGTCTACCCGTATCCCTTCAGTCGTAGTGGCACCCCACCGGCCCCCACAGCCTAGCAAACACCACAAGCCCCCCTAGGGGGAACCTGAAGAGCACAAGAGGGACCCAAAGGCCACAAGAGGATCCCCATGGGATCCCCCCGAAGGTGCCCCGCAGAACCACCTCGAGGGCAGCAAAGGGCACTCGGGGCCCCCTCGGCCTGAAGCCGCCCCGTGAGGTGCAAAGGGAAGAAGAGGCGGGTGGACCAGGCGTACCAGCTGGGTAAACCAAGTCCAAGAAGGTCTACCGCGAACGGAAGGCTACACACAGAGTAGAGAAAAGCCCCTACGGGCTACGGGCGTAGAGCCTTTTTAGAGGTAGATCCGTAATCTTATGTACCTTGTTGGAAGGCTATAAATAGTCACATCCCCCATGTAATAACTCAGACTCGGTTTTTGGAGCAATTAATACACATCCACTTCCTGACAATTGGTCCCCTCTTCAAGGATCTTTCAGTCATTCACGTGAACACCAGGGGTCCTCTTTTTCTACTGTCTAGTCTTTCTTGCTATGGCAATCTTAAAACACACGCGTGTGTGAGGTGAGGCGCACCAGGTTCGACCCGTGGGATTGAACCCGGGTGGGCTGCATGTACGATTTTTGGGGCTTATAATTGGTTTAAGCGTTACATTTTTAGGCCTGGGTTGGGCTTGGATCGATCGTTCTTTTCGCTCAGGCTGCGCACAGGAGAGGATAGGCTAGTGCCCATTCGCACCATTCCACGTCCTTTTGCTGACGTGCAATCTGAGCCCAACAGCCAGTCAAGCCAGTCAGACGAACTCTGGGCCAAACTACTTTTCACCTCGAGAGATTGAACGATCTTTTGGTTGATAAAGCCACGCCTCTGTTGTAATCTTTAAAAAAAAATCTATTACCACTTCACTATCTTTTTAGAAAAGAAAATAGGTCAAAATTTCACTCCATTTGTCAAGATTGGATGATCCATGCATCTCCCTCCCTCCTATACACCCATCTCCTCCCATGCCCTTTAATCCTAACCGACGCCATGCGCAAGCTTCCGTTGCGTGGGCATTAGTAAAGATAAGAAAATAATATTATTAAAAAACTATTAAATACAAATATATTGATACTATTTTCATTTCTTAAATCTAAATACCTTTTCGGAAATTCTAATCATCACTCTGTTGTATCTTCAAAGGAACTTGTTGAATTCCTCCCTGTTGGATTCACACTAAGATTTCTACTCCGACGATCCATTACAACATCTCTAGCGGTGGTGGCTGCTGTAGCTCCTACGAGATTTCACTCGTGTTAAGTTTTTTTTGGGTTCATTGGGCCCTCGACCATATATTTTGGTGCATGGTTTGATGCGTAGTAATGGGAGGCAGCTAACGGCTGCGTGGTGGTGAGGCTTTCATGATGATGTGGACTGCAGGCTCAAAGGAGGACGCCTGGCAGACAAAGCATCAAGGCTAGCTGGATGTGTCGAAGTGGATAAGGAGATTGAGTTAGGTTTTGGACAATGAAGGAAGAGGAACTCCATTGATGTACCATCGAGGACGAGAGATGGAGGTGAGTGTGGGTGCACTTGGCGAGGTGGAGAGAAGTGAACTAAATGTCAGTGTGGGTGGTAGGGAGAGGCATACGTACGTAGGGAGAGGGGTAGGGTGGAGCCAGAAAATAATTAACGACGAAAGGAGGGGCTGCCCTAGGTTAAAAATTGTCAAAATCAAAGATCTGAACTTCAAAACAGATAAATTGTGACAAAACATTCAAGTGTACAACTTGAACTTGCAATCATCATTCACACGATTGTTTTTGCCAAATAAGTCATTTTTTGTCTGTTGGATCTAGATCCAACGACCCACGTTAACTCCCGGAACTAGTCAAGCCGTTCGATCCCCGATCGCACCACCATCTCCCACCTCCTGTCCCCACCGCCCAGCACACCGCGTCGCCTTGCCGGCGTCGCCCCTGCTGCTGGCAAGGTCTGGTCGTGACCCAACTTGCTGTCGTCACGCTCGCCTCCTCCCTCGCCGCTACCGCCATATGCCTCCATCTCCACTGCCTGCTGCCTCCTAACCACTCTCTTTATCGTTGCTCCCACCACCCGCATCCTCCCAACCTCTCTTTCTTGTCGCTCACCGCCCTCCCTCAAGCCCTATGGACAGGCATCCAGCGGCGCCACCGTCGCCCCATCGGTGTCGACATCCACTGCCGGTCCAATCAACTCCCAATATAAAGTCTTAACCTTTCAAGTCTAACACCCTGAAAGTATCTGAAAATTTCTTTTCTTGTATAGTATAATTGCAGTCCTTACATTTTGCTTTGCTCCACAATGTTTAACCATTTGCCACTATAACCCTCACTCCTGGGTTATTTTGAATTTGACATGCAACCTTAATAGCCATTTTAGTATCGATGAAAGTAGCTCTGCTACCACGGTCAACTACTGCAGTTCCTTGAGCTTTGAAATGTAGACTAAAAGAGTAAATGTATGATTTACTGAGCTTGTACCATGGACAACACGTATAGACAACTAGAATGGAGATGCTCCTTCCTCCTGAGCTTCCTCTTCCATCTGATCAGACTCATGTGAGTTTTCTTCAGGTGCACCTCCCTCTTCTTCTTCCTCTTCTTCTTGAGTGTTTGACACTAGAAATCGCTTAAGATTTTTATGCGTGTGGATTAAGGTTGCGGGGCGTGCCAGTGTACAAAGTACACAAAAATAAATAAAATACAAGAAACAAAAGGTTAAGGAAGCATGCATTTTATTAATTCTCATGGAATTACAAATTACAAGTCCCTTATTATTATTATTATGCACTCCATGACTTGACGATGTGGTCTCTTGGTTCTCGAGGTCTTGGAAGACTCTCGGTTAATTACTCCCACGAGGTGAACTCGCAAGATACCTCTGATTAAGCTGCACGTAGTCATCATTGTCGGTCTTCGCTTCTCGTTCTCCATGCATATGATATAGATGGTTGATGTAGATAGGCGTCGGCAGCATCTATGGCCTCGTCGGTCCATGCACCGTTGGTAGTGTAGCCTTTTTGTCGGCTCCGCCCGCCCTTGTCGTCCGGCCTCGCTGGTCTCGAACGACGTGTAGAAATAGTGGTTGATTATATAGCATACATGGTTGCGCTCAGCTTGGCCGATCCGGTGATATGACGGCAACATCGAAGGAGTAGTAGATGTAGTTTAGATAGGAATAAGATTAGTGGAGATGAACGCCTGGTATCGACTTAGTCGAGAGCGGCTAGAGCGAATTCCGTCGTCAAGAGGGAAAACCATCCTCGCTCGGTTGTGGCAAACATGCAGGATGTGACATCGTTGTCAGGTAGAGTTGATGGCAAGAAGGCCAAGGCATGTAGGTGTTGGAGCTGCCCTCGCGGCACCTCCGCACTCTACTCTCACCTTGTTTCTCTCACGAATACACACGCCGGGAGAGAAGGCACACATGACTCACACACACAATGACAACTACAAGGAGGAGGGAGATGAACTGGTGGCGACGCATGTCTTTTCTTCTGTTCTGTTATTCACTCTCCCCAATACAAATGCTTATAAGTCTTTATAAAGACCACTCCACGATCCTAATTACTAGGTCAACAAGCTCTATCCTCTCAGCAGGTGCACAACACAACGTGCACAAGCCATCTCAACTAACTAATCACCATGCATGCCCGATCACTAACCAAGTGCATGCACTAATGCGTACACATGATCTGCTTTCTATGCCATGAAAGGCAGGGATTTTTTTTTCGGCCGAAAATCGGCCAAACCGGTTATACCGGCACCCCTCGGTAGGATTACGAATCGGAACCAAAAAATTCAGCCCAGTTGAACACAGGCTTGCAGATTGCACCGCTGCAGCCCAAGCCCATTCGTCCTCCTCGGCTCCTTACAATCACGAGACTGTTGCCCTAGACCCCAATCCCCAATCCCCTTCGTCTCTCGTGCACTGGCAGCGGCACCACTCTTCGTTCTATACTGCTTCCCCGTCTTCTTCTTCGGCCAAAACCAGACACGGCGACCCATCTCGAGCTCCTCCTCCGGCTTCTCCCCAAGCTCTCGAGCTCCTCCTCCGGCTTTATGTCAGAGCAGGGGTACAGGTTCTCAACCTGGGGCACGGTCTGCATGCCGTGGAAGCTCGCGGCGTCGTCCAGGAAGTAGATGTAGAGCGGGCAGGGATTCTTCATGTCGACGGCCACGGAGCAGCCCCGCCCGACAAAGATCCTCCGGTCGCTCAGATTGCTGAACCTAGCCTTGTTCCAGGAAGCCAAGACGCGGGTGCCCGAGTTCGACGAGGAGGTTCCTGTGATGACGTTCTTGTGCTCTAGCATGACGACGTCGAATGACACCGTGCCTTGCTCTAGCATGAGGTACTAGTGTACTACACCATGTTGGTTGGTTGCTTTTGTTGGTTTCATGTTCTTGTTCTTCAGCATTCAGAAGAGATAATGTTAGTTTGTGCCTTTTGTTGATGAGCTCTATTGATGAATCATGGAATTTATTGGAGAATCGGCATCAGTGACATGACAGAGCTCTATTGATGAATCATGGATAGACCGGTCATGGACTTTGTTGATGAGCTGTATTGAATTTTTTAATGAATTTTAGTCCATTTTCAGCCGAAATTTATTTGAATTTTAAATTTTGGTTTGAAATTTTCTGAAAATCGCTAAAATCGGATCTATTGGTGACCCCGGTAAAATTTTAAAACCGGTTATCAAAACCCTGATGCAAGGCCACTACTCGATCGGCCCATTACCACCACTCTCCGGGAGACTTGACTCCACTAACACATCTAGTAGCTATATATCCACTAACTCCACACGATGCATGCACCAGCTACACTTTGGCACGTACGGACACACCTACATACTCAAAACAAATAGCATGAATCAAGATTAGTTCCAACAGCAGGTATGCATGGGCTCTGACGACAGCCTTAATAGAGGTCCTCGGCGGCATAGATGTCGCACTCGTAACTCGTAAGGCGTGAAAGCTGTTCGTCGGCAGCGTAGAGGTTGCGCTCATGAGATGCAAAGGCGTCGACCGTTGGCGAGGCGGCCTCGTCGAAGTAATCGCGACGTCGGCAACTGGACCGTACGCACCGGGTTAGATCGGCGTTCGACACTGCCGAGTTGTCTGCTCGGCGTCGTGGGCCGTCCGTGCGAGAGCTTCGGCCCAGCGTAGCAGCATCATGGATAGAAATCTACATATGCGAGCCTGAAGAGGGAGTATGCGTATGTGCATGGCCCATGCAAGCACATCGCGTATATGCTTGGGCTTTGCACACGTCTATTGCTCAAGGGTACTGCAGCTTATTTTTTTTGTACGTGCATGCATACATGCTGCATGTGTGTATGGTTCATGCACGTACACTGTGCATGCGTGATCTTCAACACTAGTAGGGGCTTGGCCCACGACGTCTTCGGCAGTAGTGTCCTCGGCAACTAGCTCGATTGCTCCGGCTACGACCCCAGACGCAGACGAGCGACCCTGGCGGCTGGGCGTCGCGGCTGCATAGCCTGGCGGGGACTGGATACATGTATGCATGTGTACGTGCTGCATGCATGTATATTCTTATGCATGGCCTTCATGTCGAGTAGATGGCTGATGACAATCAAGGCTGCCTTGGCGACGGGTGCGGAGGCTAGGCCGGTGACAACGACTTCGGTAAATGGATGATGCGACGTCTCCGGTGGCGGCTTGAGCCTCGGACGTCTTGGCAGCTCGGCAGTTGACGACGACCTCGGCGGCGGGTGACGCGGCCGGCACGGCAGCTTCATGGGTGACGGCTGTTGGAGATAATCCAGACTTGGCAATGTATTGTCCGAGTCCTGTGGCGTAGTAGCGTAGTGTGCGTCGAGTTCTGTTAAGTTTGATCGTGGGTTTGCACGTTACTGGCAAACTCTGTTTTGCTTTCTTCAGTTTACTGTAGCTTGTAAGTTCAGTTGTCAAGTCTTCAGAGAATACACAAGAAAACTGCCCCAACTCTGAAATCTCATCTGTGACCATTGCATGTGCTTTCTTCCCAAATCATCTTGGTGTTTTGCAGGATACTGGGCTCTTTCCATCATATGGTATCGGAGCTTGGTGCATGCCCAAGTACCTTCGCCTCCGAGACATGTCGATCACAGAGCACATGACAGCTCCGCGACGAAGGAAGGTGGAGTGTCTCTGCATTATCCAATGCTGACATCTACCAACTACTCCACTTGGGCAATCAAGATGGAGGTCTTCATGGATGCTCAAGGCGTCTCGGACGCTATCGAGCCCACGGCCAGAGCGGTCATGGAGAGGAAGAAGGACAAGATGGCATTGGTGTGCATTATTCAGGTTGTCCCAAAAGATGTCTTGCTGCTGCTGGCCAAGAAGAAAACGGCCAAGGAGGCATGGGAAAGCCTGAAGACAATGTACCTTGGTGCAGATTGGGTGAAGAAGGCAAAGGTTAATACCTTGAAAAGTGATTTAATGGCTCTGTGCATGAAGGACACAGATTCAGTCGATGAGTTTGCCGGGAAGATGAATACCCTGGCAAGCAAAATTCGAAGCCTTGGAGAAAGCATGGAGGATGTAGTTCTTGTGAAGAAGCTATTCTTCTCTGTACCTGACAAGTTTTTGTAGGTTGTCGCCAAAATCGAGCAGTTCGCCGATGTGGAGACAATGCCGATTGAGGAGGCAATCGGGCGCCTCAAAGCATACGATGAACGTGTACATGGCCGAGGCGAGAGCAATGACGGGAAGCTCCTGCTCACTTACACTAAGTGGCAGGCACGGCAGAAAAGTGGCGGCAGGGACTCGTCGTCGAACAGCAAGGGACGAGGCTCTAGCAACCCAGATGGGGGTGACTGGGGGAAAGGACGTGGCAAATGGCACGGGCATGGCAAAGGAGGCAGGGGTGGTTCTAGTGCACCTCGCCAGGGGAACTCAAGTGGTTCCGGCAATGGTAAAGACAAAAGCCATATAAAATGTTTTAATTGCAGTAAAATAGGACATTATGCCTCACAGTGTCGTAGTAAGTGTCAAGATGCGGAGGTAAATCTTACCCAAGCACAAGGTGATGAGCCGGCGTTACTCATAGCTGCATGTGTGGAGGAGCCACACAAGCTGGTGCTACTCAATGAGGAGAGAGTGATGCCAAAATGCTATCTAATGAACTAGTGTATGAGGTCGACATTTGGTATCTTGACAACGGTGCAAGTAACCATATGATGAATAGCCAACGCCAAAATTACATGAACTCGGACGAAGCAATCAATGAGCATGTCATGTTTGGGGATGGCTCAACAGTACAAATCAAAGGGAAAGGATCAATTCTCTTCAGTGCAAGAATGGTGAGCAAAGACTCCTAACCGAGGTATATTTCATACCCAGTTTGTGTAGTAATATAATAAGCCTTGGGAAGCTATCAGAGGAAGGTAGCAAGCTTGTACTGCATGGCACTCTTTTGTTGATTTATGATAGGAGTGGCAAGTTACTTATGAAGGTCAGGAAAACACCAAATAGATTTTACAAGATTCTATTAGAAACTTGTAAGCCTATCTGTCTAGCCATTCATATGGGTGATCCAGCTTAGTTGTGGCATGCACGGCTAGGTCATGTTAATTTTCAGGCAATGAAGTATATGCATGACAAGAAGATGGTACAAGGTTGGCCAAGAATTGATCATCCAATAAAGCTCTGTGAAGGATGTCTGATTGCAAAGCAAACAAGAATTCCTTTCCCAATGCAGGCAATCTACCGAGTAGATCAGCCACTGCAACTAGTACATGCAGATTTGTGTGGGCCTATGACTCCACAAACAGGAGCTGGTAACAAATACTTCCTTCTCTTAGTTAATGATTTCAGCAGAATGATGTGGGTGTTTATGCTAAAACTCAAGAGTGATGCTATTGTTGCCTTTAAGAAATTCAAAACATTGATTGAGAATCAACCAGTCCATAAACTAAAAACACTCAGAACAGATCGTGGTGGAGAATTTCTGTCACATGAGTTTGCTGAATTGTGCGAAGCAAGAGGAATTGCCAGGCACCTCAGCACCCTACACCCCTCAGCAGAATGGGGTGGTAGAGAGGAGATACCGCATAGTGATGGCTATGGCTCGTAGTCTACTTAAGACTAAAATGCTACCTGGAAGGCTATGGGGAGATGCTATGAGGCATGTAGTTTATCTCCTCAATTGAGTGCCAACAAGAGCATTGACTGATATTACTCCATATGAGGCTTGGTCCGACAAAAAACCTCACTGGAACACTTAAAGGTGTTTGGGTGTGTCGACCATATGAAAGTGCCTACTAGTCTCACGAAGAAGCTAGATGACATCAGCAAAAGCATAGTGTATCTGGGTGTAGAAGAAGGTAGCAAAGCTCATCACATGGTTGATCCTAGAACTAGCAAAGTGCATGTGAGCCGGGATGTTATCTTCGATGAATCAGGGAGCTAGAAATGGGAAGATAATGCTCATGGTGATTCTCATGATTGGGTAACTTTTTAGTTGAACAAGATGAAGGTGAATTTGAGCCAACAGAGGCTAACAAAGACAGAGGCGTAATGATGCATTGGCTATCGTGACAAGCAATTTCGTGTCACAGGCAAACATTTCTCCGATGTAGCAAGTACGCTTGATCAGCACTAAGAATGTGTGTCATCGTAAGAATCGCACCAATTTGTGAGTGATTTGGCAGCTACAATAGGCACACCAAGGAGTAGTACGAGCATCGCATCAGCATCACCTTTGTCAACTGCAAGTTTTGAAGACACACCAAGAACCTTCAAGACACTTGCAGATATATATGCTAGGACTAAACCCGTTGATATTGATGACGAGCTGCTCATGGCCGCAATTGAAGAACCATCATCTTATCGGGAAGCCACCGTGAACCATAATGGGAGGAGGCTATGAGAAGTGAGCTTGATTCAATTCACAAGAACCACACTTGGAAATTGGTCTAGCTGCCTCCTGGACACAAGCCAATAGGCCTCAAGTGGGTTTATAAGTTAAAGAAGGACACCAAAGGAAAGATTGTGAAACATAAGCCTAGGTTGGTTGCAATGGGTTATGTGCAACAACATGGAATTGACTTTGATGAGGTATTCGCACTAGTGGCTAGAATGGAAACCGTGCGACTATTGTTGGCTTTGGCTGCACAACAAGGATGGAAAGTACATCATTTAGATGTCAAATTAGCTTTTTTGAATGGTGATCTTCAGGAAGAAGTTCATGTTGCACAACCAGAAAGATTTGTGGTGAAAGGGCAAGAGTTGAAAGTCTACAAGCTTGCTAAGGCACTCTGTGGACTAAGACAAGTGCTAAGGGCCTAGAATGTCCGGTTAGACAGAAGTCTAAAAGAGCTCGATTTTGAGAAATGTTCTCATGAGCCAGCAGTTTACAAGAGGTGCAATGCAGGTGAAACACTTGTATAGTTGGGGTTTATGTGGATGACTTGATAGTCACTGGAATAAGTGATAAAGAAATTTCTCAATTAAAGTTACAGATGCAGAATGAATTTGAGATGAGCAACCTTGGCCTTCCACTACTACAAAACAAGCTATAGTAGACGCCCCATCACAGACGGTTCCTTTGGAACCGTCTGTGTTGGGTCAGTCCGAACATGGGGCTGGCGCGGAACAACTATCACAGACGGTATTTTTTAGAATCGCTCTGTGATAGTCACTATCACTGACGGTTGAGAAATAGAACCGCTCAGGAATTATCACTGCACGGTTCTATTCACAAACCGCTCGTGATAATCCTCAATCACGCGGTTTTACGTTACAACCGTCAGGTAGTATCACTGACGGTTCTTATTTAGAACCGTCTGCGGAGATCCTCTGCGCCACGCCACGTCAGGTTCCACCGCCGCATGACGCCTCTCTACGCCATCGCCGCAGCAGGGAGCAACCCGCCGCCCCGCGCGGCTCCAGATCAACATACCTCCACACTTCAAGATCGATGGGATGAGGATCTAGCTCTTACTATGGGCAAATAGATATTGTAACTTCTCCTCCAAACTTTTTTAAAATTTTGGAATTTTCATATATATATAGCCAAACAACGTGCGTGGCCAAGAGCTTACAAAAGATTAAAAACTAGAAACCTATCTAGTGGTGGAGGTAGGTCGCTATCTCCGCCTTCAACACTTCAGAGGCGGCGGCGTCTTGGGCGGACGGTTTAAGATCAAACGAATCTCGAATACGCCCACTGGCCGACGCGCTGCTCGAAAGTGTGTCCCAAAGACCCTCGGATCGTTGAACAAGTTGAAGAGAGCCCATAGGCTCTCTTCTTGCTTGAGGGGTCTCTACCGTCGACTCGATCGCTCACGCCTCGATTAAGCAGTCCAAGTGACGACAAGCCTCCTAGAGACGTGCAACCGTTTTGGAGGACCACGCCGACGACACGGTAAACTCGCCAAAGTGGGAGATCACCGGAAGACACGGCGGAGGAGAATGTCAAGACGGCGGAAGGTGGCCGCCACCCGCTCCGCAAATTCTCGACAGAGGAGTGAAGACATTGTTGAAATAGTGTTCTTCCGCAAAGACGACTCAACGATAGCGAGAGAGGTGCGCAGACAAAGGCGTGTACGTAAGAGGAGGCAGCCATTTCTTTTTGTGGAGAAAGGGATCAAGGAGGTTGTGTGAAATACATTGTAGAAGGGACACATCTATATATAGAACAATTTCTAAAGCCGGAACGGAGACGAAGAGATATTTGGGGAGTCAGAGCGACGTTGGAAAATGAAGAGATGAAGCCGCCGTGTGATCGTGAGACTAAGAGACACACGCAGAAAATGAAGACGAAGAGACACGCGGGAAAATGAAGAGTTATCACGAGCGGTTCCGTTGTATAACCGTCAGGAAAGGAATCCTGACGGTTCTATTTAAGAACCGCTCAGGATACGCTCATATCACGCACGGTTGTAGTTAAAAAGCGTCAGGATATCGCTGACAGTTCTTTTATAGAACCGTCAGTGATATATTATCACGCGGTTCTCGTTATAAACCGTCTGTGATATACTTTTTATAAGGCGGAAACGCTAGGGTTTTGCTCTCACTTGTCACTTCCTCTCGCGCCCTTAGGCTCTCGCGCTTTGCTCGCCTCCTCTAGGGTTTAGGGCTCGCCAGTAGTTTTCACCGCCGACCACGACCTCGGCACCGCGCTTCAACCTCGGCGCCTGACCTCGGTCGCCTGCCGACCTCGGCGCCGACCTCGGTGCCGCCGCCCGACCATGGCGCCTGCTCACCTCGTCAGAAGCCCGACGCCGCCACCTCCGACCGACGCCGCCGTCCTCCTCCCGTGTGGGCCTCCTCCTCTCAGACCGCCTTCTCCCGCGCCGTCCTCCTCCCTCTGCAGACCGCCTTCTCCCTGCCGTCCTCCTCCCGTGTCGGCCTCCTCCTTGCACCGTGAGTTCTTGTGCGCATCCTCTCTGTGAGTATTGCTCCTCTGTGGCGATTCGCTTTGTTGATCGGTGGGCTTTGTTGACATGCTCGTGATGAACTATGTCTTATCTTGAGATTGAATGTGATAGTTAGTTCATACTTGAGCTCTATTGTATTACTTGCTACCGTCAATATGATCTACGTTAATTGGTTACTTTCGGTTGAGCTCATCGCTCATTGTAAATTGATCGGTGGGCTTTGTTGACATGCTCGTGATGAACTCGTCTTATATCGAGATTGAATGTGATAGTTAGTTCATACTTGAGCTCTATTGTATTACTTGCTACTATCAATATGATGTATCGTTAATTGGTTACTTTCGCTGAAAGCTAGTTATTCGATTCTTCATGTTCGCTCATTGAGAGTATTCAGTTTAGTTGGTAATCTAATGACTAGTTTGTGATTCTTCTAGTAGTCCAGATGAGCTCATTCAACTTTTCATTTGCCATCTTGATCTCTGTAGTCAACCTCTGCTTGATCGAAGTTTAACTGTTTTGCTAATGTTAAGATCGTTTGACGCTAACAAAGTATTGTTTAGAGCTCATAGTTTGAATTTATATTATCATATTCATTTAATGAAGAGTATAGACAATAGGATTGAGATGGCAAAGACTTGTTCTTTAGCTACTCTCCTTCCGAGAGCACATAATATCATGAATCAATATGTTGGAATAGTGTCTGTAATCGTTAATCTCTAGACCTTTTATTGGTCGAGCATTTCCTTCGTCGATCATTTTACTTGATTCTAGTTCTATGTCTTCATTAAAGGCTAGTCTTCAGACATGAAGCATTAAACCTTTGCTTAGCATTTTCTTCGTCGATCTCGACACACTTGAGTGTACCTTTGCTTCGTGCCAATCCTCCACGGCACAAAGCAAATGGTACACTCCAAAGGTGTCGAGCTCGATGAAGTAGGCTCTGCAAAGATTTGTATCACTAGTTTCTATCTATACAAAGATCATAAGAGAGGTGGTGGATTAAGGAGTGTTAGAATAGAAGCTGGTGGATTAAGGAGTGTTAGGAATGTTAGTAGTCCTGTATGAGCTCATTCAACTTTTCATTTGCCATCTTGATCTCTATAGTCAACCTCTGATTTCTTCCCGAGATTAATTGTTTCATATTTATGCTGGAATTATTTATGATTATTTGCTATGTCTATTTTACTTGATTCTATTTTGTTTCTATGTCTTCATTAAAGGCTAGTCTTTTGCACATGATGCATTAAACCTTTGCTTCGTTGATTAAGGAGTGTTAGGAGTGTTAGAATAGGAGCAGGAGGCTATGAGCCCTCACAGGATTAAACATTTGCTTAGCATTTCCTTTCGTCGATCTCGACACACTTGAGTGTACCTTTGTTTTATGCCGTCCTCCACGGCATAAAACAAATGGCACACTCCTGTCTCGTGGTCGATGAAGAATATAGACAATAAGATTGAGATGGCAAAGACTTGTTCTTTAGCTACTCTCTTACGAGAGCACATAATAGGAGGTGGAGGCGGCGAGCCCTACAGATTAAACCTTTGCTTAGCATTTCCTTCGTCGATCTCGACACACTTGAGTGTACCTTTACTTCTTGCCAATCCTCCAAGGCAAGAAGCATATGGTACACTCCAAGGTGTCGTGGTCGATGAAGAGTATAGACAATAGGATTGAGATGGCAAAGACTTGTTCTTTAGCTACTCTCCTTCCGAGAGCACATAATAGGAGCAGGAGGCGGCGAGCCCTACAGATTAAACCTTTGCTTAGCATTTCCTTCGTCGATCTCGACACACTTGAGTGTACCTTTGTTTCATGCCGTCCTCCACTAAGCATGAAACAAATGGCACACTCCAAAGGTGTCGGCCTCGATGAAGTAGGCTTCCTTAGAGAAGCTAGTGGATTAAGGAATGTTAGTACTCTGTATGAGCTCATTCAACTTTTCATTTGCCATCTTGATCTCTATAGTCAACCTCTGATTTCTTCCCGAGATTAATTGTTTCATATTTATGCTGGAATTATTTATGATTATTTGCTAATATTGCACATGTTGAGCATATTATTAAGTTTCAATGTATATGTTAATTTGGGACACTTGCAATCCATTTTATTGCATATGTAACTTATATAGATAGCAAGTAAGCGAGATGGCAGAGACATCGTCTTCGCCGCACACCGACGCCAAGAGATGGAAGAGGCGCCGACGAGGTCGCCGCCGACACCGACGCCGCAGATGGAAGAGGCGCCACGAGGCCGCCATCACCGTCGATTTATAATGACACTAAGCGAGATGGCAGAGGACAATCGAAAATGCCTACGGGCCGTGGTCATCACGAGGTCAAGGACTTTGGGGTCCCTCTCGAGTCCCAAGAGATCGTGGCGAGATTCCGGACCATCTGCGGGATACTTGCAAGGAACGGGTTCTCATCACCACCACCAACGTGGAAGGACTCGACGAAAGAAGCGAAGGCGCTGTGGGATGTAACTTTCAGAGAAGTTCACTATTCCGTAGCACATGTGGCACGCGGCGACGGACGGCGATGCTCACGATGGGTAAATCGTGGAGGACCTTCAAGAGCATTCTTGTCACGGCACGTGAACACGGGTCAAACGCCTTCGCAAGAAGACAAATTCTTGACGCGGAAGCATGGGACACCTTTGTGGCTATGAAAACGACGGCCGAATTTAGGAGCAAAGTCGGCGCACAAAGCTCTCCTGACACGAAACACTCACCCGCACAGACTCGGCACCGCTGGGTACGCTGGTAAATACGAGGAATGGGCGGCGGAGAAGGAGAACCCGCTTCGATGTCACGCACCTGCGTTCCCTAAATGGTTAAAAGCGAGGGCACAAGTCTCGTCTTCGGGCAGCATCTCCTTCACAAACCAATGCAGACCAGGAAGTGTCCCAACGTGTGGTAAATATGTCGAACTACTAAGTTGTTAATAAGTCCATCACTTCATAGTGCCTATAATAACATGATGACCTCTTGCAGCAGTGACTTGATCGCCAAGCTTCCCAAGGCTCCTTCCATGCAGACAGGAGAATGATATACTATCTACGGCCTTGGGAAACAAGGAGCACCCGGGTCGCACGCGAGGCTTTGGGGTTAACGTACCTTGGAGTCATGGATTCGCGGACGACTACTGCACGTATAGGACTAGGAAGAGATCCAAGGCCGAGCACGACAACCGGCTTGGTACAGATGATTACTAACCAATTTCAAGTAGAGATGGCAGCATTGCGGAGTCAAATGGATATACTCATGAGCCAGTGGTCGCAAGCCGCCCCCGCTAATTCGGGAGGCAGTCCTCCTCGACGTCGGAGTAGCGTCGCGTCTCACGATAATTGTGAACATGACGACGTCCGATTACCGATAGACGACATCAAGGTAACGTACATCTATGGATCGCACCAAAGATAGACCTATAGGACGCCTTAGCTAATTGCGATCATTTTGTAGGAGCCGACGCTCAGAAGCTCCAAGTGAGGATGGATGGGTCCTTTGTATTGAAATTGCAGGGATGGTGTATCCATACGAGGAAGGCAAGGCAAAGACGGATGCCCACCGGGCGCACTGTTACGCCAGGTCCAGTGGATATGGTACATGTCAATTTCGAGCCGCCCCACCAAGATTTGCCCAACGAAGAGATCACAACACTAGGGATGCCGCCCTCTCTTTATCCAATGGCCCAAGAAGGACATCGCTCGACCCAAAGAAGGGCCGCGATCCGACACGACCATTCCTCTCCAACGGACCTCGATGACTCCACCTCATGTTTCGCCTCATAAGGCCACCTCTTCGATTCCCGTGGAGAAGACGCCGAAGGAACGAGAAAAGCGCGCCGCCAGATCCGCTCCCGAAGTCATCTCACAAGAAGACGCTGCCAATCGCTAAGGCCAAATCGAAATCCACAAACGTTAAGGCGCCTCCCAAGTCCGGGAAGTCCGCGATACCCGGGAACTACATCATCGGAAAACCATTGTGCTCCGATGCAGTAATAATGCACGCTGGATATGCTTGTCAGGCTTTGCATGCCTGGTACTTGGCGAAGACCCAAAAGAAGGGTGCGACATCGAATCACCGCCGACACGAGGATAAGCATTTCTTCAACGGACGAGGTACTTCGTCGTGGGCTTCAATGACTTATTTCAACTATTCAACCTCGCTGGCCTCGACGCCTCGCTTCTCACGATGTTGGACATCGTAGCGCGCATAATCAAGTTCTACATTCATGTAATACCAATAAATATCACAACTCATTGCTTATGTATAGATACATCTTCAAAAATGTCCGGAATGGAAAGAACGGTGGGTTTCTCGACCCACATGTGGTATCGCTGCAAACCATCCAACAAGACTCCTCCTTCGCCGAGAAATACATAACGAGGTCATTGCTTCGTCGGCATTTAACATGAAGTACATAGTGGTGCCCTACAACCGTGGGTAAGTGTCACTACTTGCTATACAAATTTCATTTGTACTTTATACAGCAAAGACTTAACTTAGGTTTAATGACTATAGCGACATACATGAGTAGGTACCATCGATCCTTTTAGTTATTATACCCAAGAGGAACCATGTGATATACCTTGATTCCCTAAACCGCAACAAGCACGACTTCAAAGACTCTAAGAGGAATACTCGAGAGGTATGCTCATTTCCTCCTTACATAACTCTATTGTAGTCTTCATTCGCTTGAAATGGCCGAGGATAACCTTTTCAATCATGTAGGTCGCTCATCAATTATGTTGCCAACAAAGGAATATACAATGGAAAGAGCGCCTAACTAACACACGGGATGGATTTTCCGAAGACGCTACAACACTATAATCCTATATCATATTTCATAATAACGCGTCTCGAACCGACTATACCTATATATGTAATTCTATTTTTGCAAAGGCCGCCAAAGAAAAAGATGATGAGTTATGTGCAATCTACGTCGCTATCATATGCGCTAATCCTTATAGCTAGGAAGAAGGATCCCGAGGTTTGTCAATCTCAAATAATTATTTCCTAATTATAAATTTAAATATATATATCTTACCACTTTACTCTTGCTAGTGGCGGGCCTTGAATTTACAATGTGATTCACTCGCTATGAAGAGATCAAGGACATTCGAGGAAGCTCGCGCCTTTATCAACACAGAAATCATTAACGACAACGGAGAGTTTCACTCCGCCGCCAACCCGAGCATCACCCCACTAAAACCTCTCAACGCAAAACAATTGTAATCTAGTTGTAACTATAGCGACAATACTTGAACAAATGCGGATCTTTTGTAATTTATTTTGAGTAATGATCACTTTGAGTTGTCATGGCTCCTTGAATCTGTTTTTGTGAATGCTTGAATCTGTTTCTGTGAATGCTTGTTTTCAGAGGGCATGGCTAGCAATTCCTGAGGCTAGCCAGGAAAACACCAAATTGTGGGCAGGGGGTACGAGCTATCACAGACGGTTTTACGTTAAAACCGTCTGTGAAGTCAAGTATCACAGACGGTTTGAACAGAAAACCGTCTGTGATAGGAGAATATCACAGACGGTTCTAAATAAAAACCGTCTGTGATAGGAGAATATCACAGACGGTTCTACAAAAAAGCCGTCTGTGATATTCAGAAATCACAGACGGTTTTTATTTAGAACCGTCTGTGATATTCTCCTATCACGCATTTTTTTTTCGCTCAAACCGCTCGTGATATTTTGACTTCACTGACGGTTTTTAATAAAACCGCTCGTGATATTTCGTATCACGACGGTTTTGTACCGCCTCGTGATAATATCTCGTTATCACAGCAACAAACATAGACGGTTCGGAAACCGTCTGTGATGACGGTTCCGAACCGTCTGTGATGTCGGTTCCTGTAGTAGTGTTCTCTCATATTATCTAGGCATAGAGGTGGAGCAGAAAAGGAATTGCATTACCTTGAAGCAATCAAGTTATGCAAGGAAGATACTTCAATTGGCTAGCTTGAGTGACTGCAATGTAGCACTATATCCAATGGAGTCAAAACTCAGGCTGTGCAAAGATGAAGAGGGTGAAGCAGTAAATTCAACTCAGTACAGACGATAGGTCAGGAGTTTGAGGTACTTGACTCAAACTCGGCCAGATCTTGCTTATTCAGTAGGCATTGCTAGCCGATACATGGAGAACCCAAAGCAGTCCCATGCCCAAGCAATTAAACACATCATGAGGTATGTAAAAGGTACTATGAACTTTGGATTGCGCTGAAGCATTTTACATCACCTAGTCCAGAAATTAGAAAAGTGCTAACGTCGAAAGTGTATTTTGTGAAGTTTACGCTTTCTAGCAGAGAAAACATATTCTTCTCTGAGTTCTACTGAGGTTTACATTTATACTTGCACAGATAGCCGAAGAACTATTCTTAAAAAAGGGAATATGGTCAGATACCCGAGCACATGACCCATTTCTCGTAGAGTGCTGCTAAACACACGAAGGCTCTGCGTACCAACTGAGAATTCCATACGAAGAACTCTTCCACAAGCATTTTAAGTTAAAAGGAAGGAAGGAACGAGTCTTCCACAAGTGTGACAGGAACAAGACAGATGCACTTCCTTCATTTTTTCAACTGATTGACTAGTTGTACATGTTGCCGCTCAAACAAGGGAGTATAAGAGCATGTACAATGGGTTTATGTCAGCCGTCTATAGTCATTTTACGTAGGATTTTTGCTGACGTGGATGAAAGAGAATAAAGAGAGAGAAAGATGATGTCTACAATCCTGTAGCCGACTATAGCACAAGATAAACATTAAAAGATTGTGTGTTCTATAAAGGCAAATAAAAAGACAGCAGCCGTCTGTACCATTGTATGAGCTGTCTTTAGTGCTGTCTATAGATGTAACATGGAGAGTTGCTATAGATAGCAGCTATCTATACCATTGTACATGCCCTAAGGGGTAATACCGTATATGTATATTTCCCTACGATACCAATGAATGTTGGATAGCCTAGCGTGTGTGTGTGTTTTGGCTTTAAGGCTTTCTTTTCCATTGCGTTGGCTTTTGGAATTTACTTTTATTTTGCTCTTTCTAATACATTAGCAAATTGACAACGTATAGTTTAAAGCACAACACAACCTCAAGCACAATCACGAGAATTCTAGACCAAGTCAATACATTCAGTCAAAATAGAACCCCTTTTATTTAGACCCACCAAGACATGGCCCACTTAGTCTTGTGGACAGGACCCACTTAATACCCTGGTTATGTCTGCAACCATGAAGTAAAAGAAGTCTTATCCTTTGTATAAATATATAACTTGTTGACGACCAATTACACCCAATGACGACCAGCATAGAGCCCCTTTTATTTAGGCCCCACTTAGAGCATGTACAATGGTATGATGTCGGCTGTCTATAAGTCTTGCCACGTAGGACACAAGATGATGTAGAGGAGAGAGAGGTGCATAGAGAATTGGGTCGTCTCTCATGCAGTAGTCGACTGTAACACGAGAAACAAGACATATTGTACATAGAAGAGCTGTCTATAGAGACATGTAAAGAGATAATCCATTATGGAAGCTGTCTTTAGTGCTGTCTATAGATAACATGGAGGGATACTATAGACAGCAGTTATCTATACCATTGTATATGTCCTTAGAGCATCTACAATAGTTTGTTTCTTAGCTTGTTACTAAGAAGAGAGAGAGTACTCAATCTAATAAAAAGAAACAAACATTCCAATAGATTGTTTCTTAAGCTTGTATCTAAGACTTTAATTGTTACAAGTGTGCATGATTCTTGATGATCAACAATGGGGTACAACTTTGTGGCCTATATGTTTTGGCTCATTTATCATATCATCTGCGGGGGAAGCCAAGAAGACGGGCTACACAAGATCCGGTAGATTTTTGTTGGTAGGCAGTGGGACCCATAAAATGAGTGTTTAGGTAACAACTAAGCCTCCAATAGAGTTTTTTGTTGTTTCTTATGTCTTGGTATTAACAATCTGATAGTTTCTTTATGTAGAAACAACTTCACCTTCTCTCCTTATCTTCTCTCCTCCACATCACCTAAAAAGTCGATGCAAGCAACCTTTAAGAATAGGTGGAGTGAAATTGTAGATGCTCTTAGTCTCCTGGACAAGGCCCACTTAATACCTAGTTATGTTTGTGACCACAAAGTAAAGGAAGTCTTACCCCTTGTATAAATATATAACTGTTTGACGACTAGTTACACTAAATGACAGCCAACCATAGTCATTTAACTAGTCCTTGACCAGCACCCATTCGTTCTCTTGAATAGAGTATAGTTGGTCGGAGTGAATGCAGTTTTCCATGTGGTAATTAAATAGACACGTGAGATTGGTTAATGGCGTTTCGAGAATTGCGCCGGTTGGCGAAGGGCACGACGTTACAAGACATGATGAAGACATGTGCGTGAAGGCTAGAGATGTCTGTTACGAAAATGACTGCTGCCCCTTAGATTTGTATAAATATGGGGCTTGCGCACCTCCAACAATACAGTGAAATCATTCGCATCCATTCTCACTCTCTTGTAATAACTGTTTGTCCATAGCAATAAAGTTTCTGGGTGATTAGCATTTCCCCTTTTATAATAAACGGCCATGAAGATAGTGCCCTCTAGTTCTCATCCAAAGAGAAGTAGGTGTTCTACTTTAAAGAAAAGTAATAGTCCTAATCCTATTAGGATTCATCTAGTTAACCATGTAGCATACATCTTAAAGTCCTAATAGGTTAGGATGGAGTTACCATACTCAACGCTATCCTGACTGTCTTACTGAAAACATCACATTACTTCTTTTCTTCGAGAGGGAAGTACATCATGTTACATTAATACAGTCTATCGAATCTTACTCATGAGAATGCGCATGACTGTCCTTAACTTTGTTGTATCAAGTATTGAGATAGCCATACTCCTGTGTCCACTGTCCAGTTTTGATAAGTTAACAATCCTTTCTTTTTTTAATGAAAATAAAATTTAATCCAGAAGTGCCAAAAATACAAAGTATCCGGAAGAAGTTACAATTGCCTGCAACCTGTGGTGGCTTCCTTTATGCTTTGCCTAGCAGTGTGGCTTAAGATGGAGTTAATGTGCTTCTTCCATGGTCATGTGATTACGTGGACCTGATCCGCGAGGTCTCATCTTGACAGTCATTGCAGTTCTTCTTACATAATGGATTTTCCTGGCTTACATCGTTGATCCGTCGTTGAAATATCCGATTCTGATAGCTGCATTCTCCATGTGGAAACAAAAACGAAAGTATATATGGACTGCATTCTGCATGTACGAAAAGAGATTGTAATTCACATATACTCACTGATAAATACATTTCATAGATTAAACATTCTTCTTATGCCAAGAATTCGGTGTTAGCTATAATCTTGACTTTTTTTTTTTTGCATGTAATGGCAACATCATGGCTAGAAACAGCAGCACTAATAGGCACTAGAAACGGCAGCACTAGTTGCAGGTTTGCGTTCATTGCCGTAGTGGGCACTAGAAACAACAACATTAGTAGCACTTCATTGCATTACTTGGGCACTAGAAACAGCAGCATTAGTAGCACTTCATTGCATTACTTGTAACGTAGAGTGTTTCTTGATGTATAAAATGAGAAGAAAGAGAAAAGCTGCAGAAGTTTGAGCAGCACCAAACTCGTTTCTCTATTCTTCTTGCGTTCGTGAGCATCCAGTGTGAGTGTTCCAGCTAGAGGAAGCGATGTGTGAGTTCTCGCCGGGTGCATGGGCCAACAATTGGTATCAGAGCGAGGTTTAATATGAGGAGAATGTCCACTCGGTGGCGTCGGCGGTAGGGCACGGCCCTAGGCACTGGGACGGTGGTTCGGCCCAAGGCATGCGCGGTACATCTCCAGGTGCAGCGGCGCTCAGCGAGTGCAGCGCAAGGTGCGGAGGTGCACAAGGCGCGAGGCGTGTCGCACGGCTATGGCCACGAGGGTGACGAGCATCACGGCCGAGAGCGGGTGTGTACGAGCGGGCGCCAAGACAGTGGTCGCAAGCGGGTGTCGCGTGAGAGCATGGGCGTGCAAGAGCGGCCACCTATCATGCATTGTAAGCGGCAGCGCAAGAAGAACACAAAAGGCTTGTGGCGAAGCGGGCGACGTGGTGTGCAGCGCAGCGAGGGCTACCGTCGGCGCCACACATAGGGTGCTAGCGCATGTAGGCGACAGCGCAACCAGCGTACAACGTGGAGCATGCGGCTCCACGGTGAGGAGAACGGGAGCGTTTGGGCGAAGGTGCACAGGTGCCGGCGATGAGCTGGTTGCAGCACCATGTGCTCAGGAGCACGAGACAGAGGTCCACGCGGCCAGAGCGAGGCCAACGCGGTGTGCCGAATCGCACGTGACATGCACACCAGCGGCGGTGACGTGATTGCCGTGGAGTTGGCCGACGACAGCAGTCTCCATGGGAGGTAGAGGCCGGCGATGGCAAGGTGAGGCGGTGCGAAGCCGTCGGGAAATGAGTCGGCATGAGGCCGACAAACGGCGATGGCATGGAGGCCGTCGTTGC
This sequence comes from Phyllostachys edulis, assembly GCA_036346405.1. NCBI lineage: Eukaryota > Viridiplantae > Streptophyta > Magnoliopsida > Poales > Poaceae > Phyllostachys > Phyllostachys edulis. The sequence continues at coordinate 42,302,674 of CM070557.1, read as the reverse complement.
AGGAAGAATCGAGGTCAGAGTCGCTCGGTGAGTCGTGTTACCGACGGCGAAGTTGTGGCGACAGAGAGGTAGCGGTGAAGAATGGAGACGGTGTGTCTCCAAAAATACATGCTATCAAGGAGCGTCGTCGTCAACCGGTAGGGCATGATGGGCGAATGTACTGTCCATCTCCATGTCTCGACTTGAAGAACTGTCAAGTGCATAGGCTGCGGTGACGCTCATGTTCATGGTCACGGATGGCGGGAACGACTGTAATGTCCCTCAAGTGTGATCACGTGGCGATGGCGATTGTAATGCCCTCAAGACGGAGTGCACCACGTGGTAGAGAAGCGGTTGCAAGCATGGATTTAGCGACACATAAAGGGTACTTGTATTGTTAACCCATGCCGAGTGGGAAGGCGGAACTTCTTGAAAATAAGTGTTCAAGACCGCTAATGGCGCGATGAGTTGTGCAAGCGGCTACGAGCATGGATTTGGCAATACATAAAGGGAACTTGTGTTGCTAACCCGTGCCGAGTGGGAAGGCGAAACTTCTTGAAGATATGTGTTGAAGACCACTAATGGCGCGATGAGTCTTGCAAGAAGAACCACTGCGTGTGGCAACAAGGAGAAAACCACTGCGCGTGGCAAGAGGTTGCGGGCAATCCGCAACGGTGAGTCGGTATATCAAGATTAGGATGGAAATTGTTAGCTATAATCTTGACTTAATTGTTTTTTTGCATGTAATGGTATCATCATGGCTAGAAACAGCAGCACTATTGAGCACTAAAAACGGCAACACTAGTTGCATGTGTGTGTTCATTGCCGTAGTGGGCACTAGAAACAGCAGCATTAGTAGCACTTCATTGCATTACTTGGGCACTAGAAACAGTAGCATTAGTAGCACTTCATTACATTACTTGTAATGTAGAGTGTTTCTTGATGTATAAAATGAGAAGAAAAGAGAAAAGCTGCAGAAGTTTGAGCAACACCAAACTCGTTTATCTATTCTTCTTATGTTCGTGAGCATCTAATGTGAGTGTTCTAGTTAGAGGAAGCGATGTGTGAGTTCTTGCAAGGTGCATGGGCCAACATTCGGTACACATGATACAAGAATCAAGTGCAACACCTATAATCTACAAGAATTATATATCCTAGCTACATCACAGTGCGCCTTCCATCACCCAAAAAAACACAGGGAGACGTAATCTGATCGTCTAATTCATCCCTACTACATGGAACTACCAAGCTGACAAGATGGCCTCGGACTGGCTCCGCATCTCCTTCTCCAGCCTCTTCAGCACCGGCAGCGACTTCCCGGCCACGGTCGCCCGTGGGGGCGCCTTATCACTCGAGGGACGCGGCACGGCGGCGATGGCGGCGGGCGCGGCGGAGGCATCGGCAGACGGCATGTTCTTGACCTGGTCCCTTGCGACGCGCACGGTCCGGAAGGGGTCGTCGCACGGGAAGTTGCCGTGGTAGACGACCTCCAGGTAGCCAGCCTCTGCAGCGGAGACCACCACGGCGCTGAGCCAGAGCACGAGGCGCTGCCCCGTGGGAAGCTGACCCGCTGGCGTGCGGACGCGCACCTGCGTACCCTTCCTGATGGACTCGGAGGCGACCGACGAAGGGAGCGGCGGTGTCAGCGGAGTCAGAACGTGCTCACGGCGGGGCGATCGCGAGATCGAAGCAGAGCGCGGCGGCGGCAGCGGCGCGGACGACTTCTTGATGGCCGCTCCGGCTGGCGCTGGCGGGATCGGAGCGGATCTCCGCGGCGGCGGCGGCGTAGAGGACTTCTTGGCCACTCCCCCGTTCGCCACGACGGCGAGCTTTCTGCGGCGCTCGAAATCCCGGTGCAGCTTGCGCATGGCGGGGGAGCAGTAGGACGAGATGTGCGCCATCGACGCGGCCATGGTGGTGGGTGGGGAGGAGGAGGAGGCGAGAAGAATGGATTGTGAATGCGGCGTCACTGGCTGCGCAGCGCTAGGCTAGGGTTATAGCCTGCCGAGGCGATTGGGGAGGACGCCGAGTTGGAGACTTGGAAATCGGAAGCGTGAGTGCCAAGGAGAGTGGAGGGGAGCGAAGCGAGCACTTTCCTATTTTGATTGGACGGTGCGGATCGTTCGTTGGAGCTATTAACTCATTTGATTAACGCGTTCAAGGAATCCAAATTCAGAATCCGCATCCTCCTGGCTCTACGCGGCAGCACACCACCGCCTTGAGGTCCTCCCTCCCTGCATCGCTTGGAACCCACGCTTCCGAATCCGACTACGCCTTGTACTCGGAGACCTCCGCCTATAACCCTTGCGCCGCCCTCTCCTCATGCCCAAACCATTAGCTCTTCTCTTTCGCAGCGAAGCCACAATGCCTTCCATGATGGCGCAATCCGCCACCGTGCGCAGGCTCCGGGGTGATCTCGACAGCCGGAGGAGGCTCGCCGTCGCGCCGACGGGAGGGATCGCCAAGAAGTCCTCTCCGCCGCACCTCTCTTCTCCGCCGCGGCGCCGCTCTGGGACGACTACGCCAGCGCCACGTTGCCCCGCGGATGACGCCCGCCGGAAGCGCGTGCAGCCGCCGTTCCCATCGGGGGCTTCATCTGCCTCCCGCTTGCGCCATGATGCAGCATCTGCCGGAGTGGTCCTCAAGAAGTCATCAGCGCCGGCGCGCTCTGCGTCGTCGACCCCGCGGGAGCGCGTCCCTGCTCCGCTGACGCCTCCTCGGCCCTCGTCGGCAGCTTCCGAGCCCATCAGCAGGGGCGCTCAGGTGCGCGTGCGCACGCCGGTGGGTCAGCTTCCCACGGGGCAGCGCCTCGTGCTCTGGCTCAGCGCTGTGGTGGTCTCCGCCGCCGAGGATGGCTTCCTCCACGTCGTCTACAAAGGCAAGTTCCCGCCGGACGACCCCTTCCGCATCGTGCGCGTCGCCAGGGACCAGGTCAAGAAGATGCCGCCCACCGACGCCACCACTGCGTCCGCCAACTCCACCGGCTCTTCCACCGTCACCACAGCCACCGCGCCGCGTCCCTCAAAGGATAAGGCGGCCCAACGGCCGACCGTCGCAGGGAAGTCGCTGCCACTGCTGAAGAAGCTGGGGAATGAGATGCGGAGCAGCTCCGAGGCCACCATGGCCTCTTGGTAGTTGGAAGTAGGGCTTAGGACAAATCAGATCAGTAGTACATCTGTGCATCAGTGCATGCATGTTGATCTAATGTCTTCCTGTTTTTGTTTTTGTTTTTTTTTTTTTGTTTTTGTTTGTTTTTTTTTTTTTGTTTTTTTTTGGTCATGGAAGGCAGTGATGTTGCTAGGTGTAGTTGTTGTCTTGTTGATTCTTGTTTTGCAGTGCGCTTCTTGCACGCACGCACTTGTATCGAATTAATCTATTACAATGTATCTACTGGTATCAATCATGAACGAAAAAGAAAGAGTCCGTCTTTACAAGATTCGACTGTTTTTTCAGTCTAAAATAATCAAATTTTAGTTCATTTACAACTTCATTATACGTAAATTATAGTAATTTATTTATGTAATTTTTGTTCTTGGACACTGTAATTATTATCGAAAGTCCTAATAACTCAATATTTCCATCACATGATTTAAAATCTAACATATATTTTGAGATATTAAGCCAAAACAAAGACAAATAATGATATTTGATACCAACAAAATACGGCAATGTGATGAACCGTTATGTTGAAAAAAAATCATAATAAATTTGAACACAATTCATCATATGAGAAGAAGTGCAAATCTCAAAGCATATCGGATAGATAAAAATTCGACTATTTTGACAAAAAAAAAACAATAGCACGTTGTTTAGCAAATCTCAAAAAGAAATAGCTTTTCTTCAACAAGTGCACCAGATCGTCCTTTGCTAATTACCAGTGTTAGTGCATGTTCATAACAGCATACGTTAACAGCTCACATGTATAAATGTGGTTCACGAAAGCCAGCAACGGATGCTGTAGCGAGGAAGAAATAGTTGAGACTCCAGGACGAGTTTGAAACCGTATTCATGCATCTTATCCAACTAATGTAAATGCAACATGAAACAATTCGACGTTCATAAGCCCGCCAAGGCGTTTGATCTAAAAGACGCCTTCTTTATGTATATCATCCGATCGGATGTATACATCTGTTGGCAACAAGCAAGGCTGCAGAAGCAGGCACAGTTACATATCAGTTTTTCTGTCACTCTGCAACTCAGGGATGCCAAATAAGCAGAGCATCCTCCAAACTGGCATTCCTTATTTCCTTTATGTTTTGCAGAGCTCCCTGCTTGATACATTTACCCCGTTTACGAGAATGCGTGTTTGTTTGTGTTATTTTTTGATGGAAATTTGTTTGTGTTATTGATTCTATTTCCTGGGCTAGACATAACCCTCCTTCTGCTGCTGCATAATCACTACTGCTTAGTTGCAAGTTGGGACCATACAAAATCATATCAACTGTTGATATATCTGATTATATGGCCCAGCAGCTTCAAATACCACAAACATGCACAAAAAAAAATCAGGACAAATGCTAGTATATGAGCTAGTTGTAGCAAGACATGAGAGCTGACTACAGAGCAGAGTTTCATATATCGACCATATTGTCTGAAGCGCACAATAGAAACTAGAATTAGAATGTTAGCACAACAGGCTCGCAAAAGAAATCGTTCAATGGGCTTTACCAACAAAAAAGATCGTTCAATTGTCATCTCGAGAGTAGCTTGGCCCAGAGTTCGTCTGACTGGTTGTTGGGCTAGATTGCAGCAAAAGGACATGTAATGGTGCAAATGGGCACTAGCCCATCCTATACTGTGTACAGACCTCACCTCACACACGTGTATGTTTTTTTGTATGAGAGCATGTGCTCATGCTCTGAGAGGTAACGGACATTTATCCAACGACCTCCGCTTGAGACCTAATGTGTCTAGTATTAGGACCCACACGTGTGCATGGGATCTGTATCATCTGTTGTAAGTTTTTTTTCAAAAAAAAAAAATCTATTACCACTTTACTATCTTTTTAGAAAAGAAAACCAGTCGAAATTTCGCTCCATTTGGTCAAGATTGGATGATCATGTATCTCCCTCACTCCTATACACCTATCTCCTCTCATCCCCTTTTATCCTAACCGATGCCATGCGCAACCTTCCGTTGCGTGGGCATTAGTAAAGATAAGAAAATACTATTATTAAAAAAATATTGAATAGAAATATATTGATACTATTTTCATTTCTAAAATTCAAATACCTTTTCGGAAATTCTAATCATCACTCTGTTGTATCTTCAAAGGAACTTGTTGAATTCTTCACTGTTGGATTCACACTGCGATTTCTGCTCCGACAATCCATTACAACATCTCTAGCGGTGGCGGCTGCTGTAGCTCCTATGAGATTTCACTCGTGTTAAGTTTATTTTGGTTCACTGGGCCGTCGACCATATATTTTGGTGCATGGTCTGAGGCATAGTAATGGGAGGCAGCTAAGAGCATCTACAACAATCTACCTCAGCTGTTACTAAGAGGTTGTCACATCAGCTTTTAGATGATGTGGAGGAGAGAAGATGAGAAGAGAAAGTGAAGCTGTTTCTACATGAAGAAACTATCAGATTGTTAATACCAAGACATAAGAAACAACAAAAAAACTCTATTGAAGGCTTAGTTGTTACCTAAACACTTATTTTGTGGATCCCACTGCCTACCAACAAGCTTATAGCAATTAAAGTCTTAGATACAAGCTTAAGAAACAATCTATTGGAATGGTTGTTTCTTTTTATTAGATTGAGTACTCTCTCTCCTCTTAGTAACAAACTAAGAAACAAACTATTGTAGATGCTCTAACGGCTGTGTGGTGAGACTTTCATGATGACGTGGACCGCGGGCTCAAAGGAGGACGAATGGTAGACAAAGCTTCAAGGTTAGCTGGACGTGTCGAGGTGGATAAGGAGATTTTTTTTTTAGCAAAAAGGCAGAAGCTCTGCCAATTTTATTAAAGAAAGAAGGGAGAAATAAGTCCAAGAGAAAGAGAAGGACTGACAGTAAAAGATTGCGACAGAGAGCCGCAAAGATTCACTGCGAAAGGAGAAAAAAGATACAAAAAACTAAATAAAAAAGGCTTGCGCCCGCAAGTGGATAAGGAGATTGAGTTAGGTTTTGGACAGCGAAGGAAGATGAACTCCATCGAAGCAGCATGGAGGACAGGAGATGGAGGTGAGTGTGGGTGGCTGTGGCGAGGGGAGAGAAGTGAACTAAATGTTAGTGTGGGTGGTAGGGAGTAGGAAGAAGCATATGTGTAGGGAGGGGTAGGGTGGAGCTAGCTAGTTAATTGAATAATTAACGATGGAAGGAGGGGTTGCCCTAGGTACAAAGTTGTCAAAATAATAAGTCTGAACTACAAAATAGATAAATTGTGACAAAACATTCAAGTGTACAATTTGAACTAGCAATCATCGTTCATACAATTTTGTGTGTGCGCAAATCAGTTGCTTTTTTGTCTATTGGATCTAGATCCAACGGCCCACGTTAACTCCCAGCCACTAGTCAAGCCAATCGATCCCCCAGCGCATAGTCGTCTCCCACCTCTTGCCCCCGCCGCCCAGCACTCCACCGCTCCGTCGCCTCGCCGGCGTCGGCAAGGCCTTGCCGCGACCCAGCTTGCTACTGTCGCTCGCAACTCCCGGCTGACATCTGTCTTTGGTGTGGCATGGCCATGCACACAGTCGCAATAGCTGTTGTCACGCTATACGTCGTAGTCGCCACTCGCCACCACGGTCATCGTTGTGGGGGAACGACAAAGGAATAAGATGCAAACTAACCATGATTTTGGAAGAGAAGCACAAATGGGTCGGGGTGCAGGGCCGGATGATTTGGGATGAACTGGTTGGATAGGAATGTGATACAAAGATTCGGTTGGATCAAGATGAAGAATCGGAGGCATTTTTGCTCCTGCTTGGCTTGTTTGGATAGGAATGGATTAGAACCAATTCCTTCGGATTGGAAGGGATTTTAGTTCAAATTCCGAGTCAATCCGAAGGGATTGAGTCGGATCACAATATATCCAAACAAGCCCTTCTCCTCCTTGTATTCCCATCTGTGTTCCTTTGTACGTGGCATCAATCCGTTGGATTTTGCTTTGGTGGTGGGTCCAAAGAAAACTACATTTCCTTTCTTCTTCCATGATTTTCATCCTGCTCGCTAAGTCTTCTCTAACAACTCCCTTCCCCATCCTAACAGGTAAATGAAGTGAAAAAGGCAACGAGAAGACATGGGTCATATGGGAAAAAAATTCTATGGGACGGGGCCTCTCTCCCTCCCAAGAGAGGCCCCGCCTCCATCTTCACTCATCTCCCCCCTCCCTCTGATCCAACGGCCCGGGGGAAAGACATCACCACCACTCATCCCCGCCCCCCCTAATCCAACGGCTCCGGGACGGGGCCTCAGAGACCCCTCTTGAGGCCCCGTCCCAGAGAATTTCTTTCCGGTCACATGCCCCCGAAAAGTTTTGCCCGCCGAATCCCACGTGCCTTGGCTTTCCGTTCGTCCGATATTTTTCCCGAAACGCTCGCCTGCGCAGCTGCACTTGCCTTCACACGGTTTGCTCTGTGCATCGTTGAATCTTATCGGAAGGGCGCTCGTTGCCGGCTCTTCCACCTCGGTGTGTGTGCGTTGATTAATGCGCGTCCAAGGACGCGTACGGTCTGCTAGTTGGTAGTAGATCTCAACTTTTCTCAAAATACCAAAGTATGAAGTATCACAGCTTAGAAGGGGAGGGCAGTGGAAAGAACGGAGAATTGGGAGGGATGGAATTTCGTGCGAAGAAACTGTGCGAGGAGCCTCAGGCCCACACGTGAGCCACCATGATTTTTTTTAAGTAGTAAAGAAAAGTTGATAGATTCGTAGGCACATCTATATACACTTTTGTGTATAATCAAACTTTACACTTTCTAAAACATCACTTACTAATTAATGTGTGGAATCTAAGCATACATTCGTCTAAACTTCACAATTCTTAATTTCTTGCCACCGTACGTAGTACCAAAACGAGCTAAGTAAAGATGTGTGGTGACATGAACGGACGCGGAGTGTCTCGGAGGCTTTCGAGTCGATTCCGCCTTGCATCATAGCATCAATCATCATATGTCCAGATCTCTCTCAATGGGTACGTACGTAGGCAACATATCGCGCGCAAGTTTCTGCAACGCTGCGTGCGACGACCCACCCACCTCCACGGCCTTCCTGCACGCGGCCTTCATCTCCATGGCTTTCTCCCTCGCCCTCCTCCCCTCCTCCGACCCGCCCACCAGGCTACTCACCGCGCGCTCCAGCTCAGCCGCCTCCACGAAGCTGTCCGTTCCCCTGCAAACGATCTTGAGCGCGACGGCGACGCCCATGACGGCCACTAGCTGGAACGCGTTGAGCGGCTGCTCGGCGGAGAGCGGCCACGGCACCATGGGCACGCCGAACCACAGGCTCTCCAGGACCGAGTTCCACCCGCTGTGCGTCACGAAGCCACCGACGGCGGCGTGGGCGAGGATCTCGGTCTGCGGGGCCCACCTCGGCCACACGAGCCCCGTCCCCTTCGTCCTCTCCAAGAACCCGCCGGGGAGCAGCTCGTGAAGGTTTCCGTCCACCGGGTACCACGACCCGCCGGCTGGAGGGCCGCGCAGCACCCACAGGAAGCGCTGCCCGCTGCGCTCGAGGCCGGTGGCCACCTCGTGCGCCTGCGCCGCGTCGAACCAGCCCCTGCTCCCGAAGCAGAGGAACACCACGGACACCGGCGGCTGCGAGTCAAGCCATCGCACGCACTCGTGCGGCCGCTCAGCCTCCGCGTGTGGCTTGAACGGGAGCAGCGGCCCGATCTGATAGACCGTCGGGGTGTGGTGTCCCGGCGTGCACCGGCCGTCAGCGATGGCCGTAAGAACGCCTTGCTCGAGCTCGGCTACCGTGTTAATGATGATGCCTTTGGCTTCAACGTAGCGGCGGCCGTGGTACGCGTACCACGTGTAGTTGTTCAGCTGGGGAGACGGCAAGGAAGCCACCGGCACCGGCGGCATTCCCGGTACGTCCACCTCCCCTTCCATCTCCTTCAACTTGACAGCCACCTCCTCGTGGAGCGCCGGCAAGCGCAGCATGAGTGAAAGCATGGCACCGGTGGACGAGAAGTACACGTAGGCAGGCACGGCTAGGTCGTGGGCGACGTCGAGCAGCGCTGTCCCAAATAAGTCTACGACGATCGCCGCAACCGGAGTCGCGAGGCCGGAGATGGCCACCTTGACGTGTTGCACGTAGAGTTGAATATAGTCAGATGGGTCGACGGGGTGGTCAGTGGGGTGCTCAACAGCCGGGAGGTGGTGGAAGTTGATACCATGGCAGGAGGCCGCTGCACGGCGTATTTGGGTGGTGACCTCGGACGCCGACGAGGCCATTGGCGGCTGCATGACGAGCACGGTAAGGGAGAAGTCACCGCCGCTGCCGCCGAGCAGCCGCTTGCCGGCTTCGAGCATCGGCATGAAGTGGCCAGGTGCCCACATCGGGAGCAGCACGACGGTGGGGCTTGACATAGTTTGTGTTTGTATGTCTCAAGTCTCAAACTCCCAATTCTGTGCCTCTCTTTGATGAACGAACGAATGCAGATCTGTCTTATCTCTCTTATCTCTGTACGCGAGATAAAAGCTGCGTTCTGCTTGCTTTCGGTCCCGCCTGTCATGGTCTTCACGTTACACGCGAGAGAAACGTCCCGTTCTCCTTGATTTCGTTCCCGCCTGTCATGGGCTTCACGTGGCGCGGGGCGTGCATCTCGTTTTGCCGTCCACCCGCCGTTCCGTCCACATTTCGTCTTCTGGCCCACCGCGATTCCCAGTCGCTCCTCCACATCACTCTTCACGAGGCGCTACGCCTGCTTTAGTGCTTGCCTGGTGTTTGCCCACAGAATTTTCTTACTGTTTAATCTTGTTTTATTAATATTTTAAAGTTAATCTCTCGCAAACTTTATTTTCAATTTTAACCCGTTTGGTCACACCACATCCCGTGGGGTGGCAAAAAATGTTTTGTCACGCCACCCATCTTGGCTTGGCCAAAGCTGCCACGCAAGCCCTCTCGACCGCGCGTCGTGCCAGTGTGGAGGGCTTACGTGGCATCTGTCACGCCAAAATTTATGGCGTGACAAGCTTGCTCGGTCACATCATATCGCGTGACGTGACAGTGGGGACTTAAGGGTTTAAGCGCAGCCAGTTAAACCATTTTCCCTATCTTCCCCATACCTCTCGTGCGCCTCTCTACATCCCACCACTTGCGCCTCCCGCCACCACCGCCCTCCCCGCCGATTGCCCTCGTTGGCCGTCCTCCACCCACATTTGTCCTCCTCCGCGCCTCCGCGGCCCCGACCTGGCTTTCACCTTCTGCGCCTCCGTCACCAGGACGGCGGCTTCTCTCCTACGCCTCGTCACGAGTCCTGGCCACCCCTAAGGTGTCCTGTCTGCGGCTCCCGACGTCGGCGTCTTCCCTGCGGCGGATCGAGGTAACTGGTCTCCCTCCTCTCAGAGTTGTGATACATTGATTGTACAATCGTAGATTTTGGCCGAAAGTTGTGATTGTAGACTGTAGATTGTGTGCGGCCGAAAGTTGTGATTATAGACTGTAGATTGTGTGACTGTCAATTTTTTTGTTTTTGCTATAATGAAAGTTGTGTTTGTGTGAATGTATGATTGTAGATTGGTGTTTATAGAACAGATTGGTGTATGTGTTCCAATTGGTGATTGGAGAACATAAATCTGGATATTTTTTCCGTTTTGTGCTAAACTGGAACGAGGAGGGTGTTCTTGGATTTATACATGAAAGGGTTAATTTATCTTGTGCATAAACATGGAGTACAATATTTATTGTGATTCTGCATTGCAATAGTTCATTGATTGTTGATTGTGAAGTACAATGTTGCTTGTTGATTGTGAGTCTAAGCATGAACACAGAGGACTGCCACCAAGTAGGGAAAAAGGCAACACATTGATGCCTTAAGTTGTCAAGAAAATTATGCAGCACGAGTTGTACATGACAACATGTTGATAATTTTAATTCTATTATTCGAAGTTAATTTCAGAACTTGACATGTTAATGTCCGACAGGACAAAATAAGCTCTAGTATGGAACTAGACAATGTCACTAAAAAGAAGTAATCCGCATTGTGCTCAAGCTCTCATCTCATGTCCTATAGAAATAGTTTACCGAAAATAAATTACGAAAAGACCTCTATAGAAATAAAATATAGGCTGAAGGCGAAACGATTGTGTCTTATCTCCTTTCTGCATATCAGATTTCCCGAACAAATGGTTCGTGTCACTCCGAGCATGTAGCTCTGGTGTACCTAGGAGCGAAGTTCTGGGTGTACTCAGTAATGAACCCTGAGCAGTCCCAAACACGTGGTTTGGACGGTCTCAAGAACGGGATCTCGAGTGTACTTGGGCACGTAGATCCAGGGTAGTGTAGGTCGCACTCAGAGGCAAGCTCTGAGCGGTCCCAAACATGTGGTTTGGGCGGTCTCGAGAATAGGATCTCGAGCGTGACTGAGCACGAGAGACTCAGATAGTGTAGGATTTGGATCTTTTTGCATCTCATTGTTTCTTGGTGTTATTCGTCCACAGTGTATGGTCTAACACACCTCAATAAAGCATTAGTCTCTACCAGAGAAATATGAGAGTTACAGATCACAACTGCCCCCCATTCAAAATTGACAATATCTCTTTCTCAATCATTGTTAAACTACCCAAAAACTTCTAGCATGTGTCAACTGAAACGTGTTAACCATACCTTTGTATCTTCAAACTGCTAGCATGTGTCAACTGAAACGCAGCTTTTGTTATGTACAATGTTGATTGTGATATTTCGTAGATATGGCATGCGGTACTGACTTTGTAATATTTTATTGGATGTAGATGAATAAAGTTGTATGTAGCGCTGGAGCCAGGATTTGATAGAGCCTCGGGCCCAAAACTAAAGAGCTATAAGTCTATAACTAATATCAAATACTATCAAAACTGAGGTATAACAAAAATACAACACAAATGCACAATCAAAATAAAATTTGAATTCAATGTTTAACGATACGACAAAATAGATAAAAACATAAAAAAAGAATGTAACATACCATTAGCACGAGGTAATTTTTGCTTAATTAACAAATATTTGGTTCATTTGATCCTATCATATCTTCATCAACAATAGTACGAGAACCTGAACCTGCAAAGATAAAATTGCATATGTAAATCAGGGACACAAGACCACAACGTTATTTTTAATGTAGATTACGAAATAAGAATGTAACATACCACTAGCACGAGGTAGTTTCTGCTTACGCGTCCTCATACTTTGAAAACGTTGTAAAATCTTGTTATCATTGATGCTTGCAAATACATCTCGCTCAATATAGCATATCATGCAATCATTCATCCATTCATCACTCATCTTATTCCGCAACTCAGTCTTGATAATGTTCATAGCTGAGAAAGCTCTTTCTACTGTTGTGGTTGCAACAGGCAAAATCAACGCCAATTCAATGCGTCGATAAACAATTATTTCCGAAGTTTGATTAGATTGCGATGGAAAATAAGATGCCAATGTCTTGGTCCTCTTCATCATGTATTTCTAATTCTAGTACATCAAATATTCAAAAATAGAAAGTTAATAAACATACAATAACACTCAGTCTCATACTGTCAAATGCCATACAGTGAGTCATACTCATAAGTCATAACTTCATAAATCATAACTAATTAACTCATTTACTCATACAAGACAAAGTCTTATGCCAAAGTGTTGAGTACTTACGTCTGTAAGACATTACATACTAACACATTACACATCAATTCATCAAAGACTTATTATTTCAACTCACCTCACTAATCACCTTCCTTGCCACTGCCACTCTGCCAGTTGCCACTGAACCCGGGCAGCCGAGCTAAACTGCCAAAGCTAAAAGCGTGGCCACAACCCACAGGTGAGCGGCGACGGAGAAGGCCAGTCGGAGCCGGGCGACAGCGGCACAGAGCTGGAAGGGGAGTTGCGGCCGGAGGGGACACCAGCGGGCGACGGCCGGGCACTGGGCGCAGATCTGGCTTTGGCCGAGCCGACCGGCGCGACGCTAGGAGCGCCAAGGGCTCTGGCCGAGCCTAGAGGGCGAGCGCCGAGGCGAAAGGGGCGATGGGGGGGAGGAGCTAGAGGTGGCGGCGGTCGGAGGAAGGAAGGCGGCGCTGAAGCTTGAAGGGGAGCTGCGACCTGTGGGCGAGCGGGAGCAGGCCGGAGGCGCGAGCGACCGGAGGCATCGGCGAGGGGGAGGAGCCAGAGGCGGTGGCGGCCAGAGAAGGGATGCGGCACTGAAGGAGCAAGGCACGGCACCAAACCTGGGCTGGGAGCAGTGGGAGGAGGAGGAAAGATCGGAGGAGGAAAGGGATTGGGGGAAGGAGCTCCAACTAATTGATTCGGCCGAAAGGGAGGGGAATTGTGGTTGGGCTGCTCCGCTCCGTGCTGGTGCCTGGGCTCTCGGCTGGGCTGGCTGCCTCGGGCCGGCCGGCAAACCTAGGGCCTATCTACTGGGCATTTGATTTTGTGGGTATTATTACTAAAATTTTCCACTGACATTTTTTCTAGGCCTCGGACCGTTGCCCAACCGGCCCGAGGCCCATCTCCGCCCCTGGCTATATGTGTATTTACCAGTGGGCTGATTAGCCAAATGGGTAATGATGTCGACTTTGGTGGCATGGAAGTGACCATTCTTTTGTTTCGCGAATCACCAGACTTTCGAACTCTTCTGACTAGGATTAAGTCGATCTTTGGATGGGATGAGCCCGGGGCCGTTGTCGGACTACAGGGGCGATATGATGCTGGTGTGGGTTGTAAGGTGCACGTCTGTTTGGTACCAATCTTGTCCGACGATGATAGGGACACGTATAAGGATTTTGTGCTCGCATCTCAAGTCCGGTCGTTGGAAGTGGCGGTGGAGAGGACAATCGTTGTAAAGGATTTGCCAAACAATTTGGATGTGGTGAATGGTAACATAACAGAACTAGAACCCACTCTCCATCTTTCGCAAGGCCCCCCAATGGAGGAGCCACCTTCCGAAGAGTTTGTTGGTGTTAGTGTTAACAACAATGCCACCCTGCTGGTGGATCTGTCACATGTGCCTGTTCCTTTCCCGCAACATGTTAGTGACCCCGTGACTGATTTCAATGGCGCTTTAATGAATAACGAGCTTGAGGAGGAGGTGTTCCGAGATAGAACAACCCATGAAGTAGAGTCCGACGAAGGATGGAGCTTGACCAAAAACAAGGTTCCCGCACCGCTTTCTCCTCTGAGGAAGGGCGGGTTCTTCGCAGTGTTTTGGATGAGATCCCGTCGGTGCATGCATTCGATGATGTCAGAATGGCTGATAAAGCAGTTTGTGCTAATGGGTTGAAGAGCAGGAATGACATTGTGGACCCGGATAATGACAAAATACGTAAGAACATGTTGTTTCCAAGCATGGATGATATGAAGGTTTGTCTACAAGAATACTCAGTGCGGCACCATCGTTCGTTTGTAGTGACACACTCCGATGCGAACAAGAGGTACACCGTGAGGTGCAAAAGGGGGTGCAGATGGAAGGTATGGGGGGTGCAAAATTAGGGACAAGCAATGGAAAATAGTGAACGTGAAACAACCTCACTTTTATGGGGCTGCTCGAGTGTCGGGGGAGCACCTTCAGGCGATCGCTAATTTTATTGCAAGACGCATTACCGGGGTTGTAGCTGTCAATCCTGGTGTGACCGTCGTCACCCTCATTGAGGTTATATTTGGGTTCATTAAGTACCGCGTGAAGTACGGGAAAGCATAGAGAGCCAAGCAGAGAGCGATGCGGTTACTGTGGGGTGACTGGAAAGAGGCTTACGAGTTGCTTCCTCGAATTCTAACCGCTATGCAGGCCAAGAATCCAGGCATGGAGTTTTATCCTTTCCACGGGAACCGAACGGAACCCGACGGAGGGGTTACGAAATATGTTCTCGGGCGGGTGTACTGGTCATTTGGGCAATACCAAGAGGCCTTCAAGCATTGTAGGTCCATCATATCAGTTGACACCACATTCCTAACTGGGAAGTACTATGGTCCCTTGATGCCCGCCGTTGGTATTGATGCGGAGGACCAGCTGATTCCATTAGTATTCGCACTAATAGAGGGTGAGAACAATGCGAGCTAGGAATGGTTCATGGATATAGTTTGTCTACGCCTTGTTGGGCCTGGACGGGTTGTTTGCATCATCTTGGACAGGCACCAGGGGATTCTGAACGCTGTGAGGAGCATACTTGACTGATACCCTGATGTGCAGCATAGGTGGTGCATGCGTCACCTAGCTACTAATTTCTTTAAGCAATGCGGTAGGGAAGATCTCACAAAAAAGTTCAAGCTATTGTGTAGATGTTTGGAGAAGAGGGACTTCGAGGTCAAGTTGACGGAGCTTAGGGGGCTGACCAATGAACAGGGTAATAAGTGGTTAGATGAGGTCTTGCAGCAGAAGACAAAGTGGGCACATGCATATGATGAAGGTGGTTGTCAGTATGGTATGATGACAACGAACATCTTGGAAGTGTTCAACAACGTTATTAAGGGCATCCATGCCATGCCAGTATCGGTTATCTTGGAGTATTCATTTCGAAAGACCAACTCATACTTTGTGGATCGGTGAACCCATGTAAGGGATGCGTCCAACGCCGATCACCGTTGGGGTGCGGCTGCTGCCAAGCACCTTGCTATCACAGAGGTAGAGTCATGCAATCAAGACGCGGAGGAATACGATCCTACTTTGCATATATACACCATCAGGGTAGCCAGAGGTACATCGATTAGGGGCGAGCGTTATGGTGGCCGAAACCATAGAGTCAACCTAACAATAGGAGACTGTACTTGCATGGTCTCGACATTGTTATATGTCCCATGATCTCACGTCGTCACCGTCTGTCGCGTGTGTGGCGTAAGTTACCTTTCTAACATGTTCATTGCGGAAGAATCCTCAAAGCTAGCCACGATGAGGACTTAGGAGAATAGGTTCGAGCCTTACCTTGATCTGTCGCATTGGCCACCGTATGGGGGAGGGGGAGGAATACATTCCCGACAAAGATATGATGAACAAGCGACACAGTCAAAGGAAGAGGAAGAAGCTTCGTAATGACATGGACCTCTCACAGCAAGGCGGTAAGGACATGTACTGTCTTGGGGACTTCGACGACACCACAATAAGCAACAGGTGCTCGGAGTGTTACGAGCATGGACACACCAGGACAAAGCACGTGAGTAGGGATTACCAGCCGCGTAGGGTAAGGCGACGCCGCTCTCATGTGCAGCCCCCTGAGGTAACCACTATTGCTGTTGTGCGAAAATGATTGTTTTTTATTGATAGAGTTCACTCATTTGTATTTTCTATATTGTTTTGTACCTCATGTCATTTTACAAAAATCTTTTCCTGTAATGCAGATGATCAAAGACGCTAAAGATATCGTTGCTCCTCTCGAAAAGCGCAAGTGAATGGATGTATGGCGCATTTTTTTTTGAAAGAAATGAGATGAATTTGTTTTGGTACAATGCAATGAGATGGATGGATGATTGTGTTTGTATTAACTGATTACATATGCATTGTGGTTGAATGAAATGAACCGAATGGATGGTTGTGTTTGAATGAACTGATTGAATGGATTATTGTGTTCGAATTAACCCCGTTGCTGATAATTTTATTTGAATGAAATGCTTGCAAATGGTTCAGTGCAATTTTTTTTAATGTTTGCAGCTACTGTAATGCCAGTAAACCTAGCGTGGCCCTATGGTTCAGTCACGCTAGGAGAACTAGCGTGACAGGACTTAGCACCAGAGCCCGATGCCGTTTTTGCAATCCCACTAGAAAAACGAAATACCTGGCATGGTAGCACTATTTGGCTACGCCAGGGGAAATGGCGTGACAAAGTGGGCCTGTCACGCTAGCACTAATGGCGTGACAAGACTTAGCACCAGAGCCAGACGCCGTTTTTCCAACCCCACTGGAAAAATGAAATACCTGGCGTGGCAGCACTATTTGGACACGCCAGAGGAACTGGCGTCACAAAGCGGTCCTATCACGCCAATATGGATGGCGTGACACATAGGGGTGGAAACTGGTAAAGGATAATCCGTTTTATCCGATGTCCGTATTCGAAAAATTGTAAACGGTAAAGGATAATCCGTATTCGAATATAAAACGGATACAAAATGCAATTACTGCAAGATTGTTCTTTCTGCTGATAGCAACCAAGGTACGACACGTCTATGGAATCATTACAATTCAAAACATGCGAAAGGGAATGACCAAGCACAACTTAATTTTAGAAAAGTAGGAGGGGATGCCAGTTTAGATGCTTGGAAGT
Organism: Phyllostachys edulis; assembly: GCA_036346405.1. Lineage (NCBI taxonomy): Eukaryota > Viridiplantae > Streptophyta > Magnoliopsida > Poales > Poaceae > Phyllostachys > Phyllostachys edulis. The sequence continues at coordinate 42,285,307 of CM070557.1, read as the reverse complement.
ACGATGAGGAACTTAGTGTTTACAAATATCATCTTGCTATTATCATGCATGAATATCCATTCAACTTCTCTGAGCATGAATACACAAATGACTTCATCAAATCATTGTGTCCTACATTTCCTATAAAATGCCGCAAGACTACTAGGACAAGGATAATGGAGATTTTTGAAAAAGAGAAGCAAAAACTTTTTAGTCAATTTTCCTCTCTTGCCTGTCGATTTAGCTGCACAATGGATATGTGGACTTCAAATCAAACTAAGGGGTACCTGTGTGTAACTTGTCATTGGATTGATGATGATTGGAAAATCCAGAAACGAATTATAAACTTCATGCATCTTGAAGGAAAACATTCAGGAGTAAATTTGAGTACTGCATTTATGGCAAAAATGGCAGGATGGAACATTGAGCATAAGTTATTTGCTTTGACCTTGGATAATGCATCTTCAAATGATGTTTGTGTGAAGACTATCACTTCTACCCTTGAAAATCATGAGTCTCTACTTTGCCATGGCAAGTTCTTTCATGTGCGTTGTGCTGCTCATATTATTAATCTCATTGTGAGGGATGGTGTGAACACAATTTCGAGTGTTATAGATAACATTCGCTCATCAGTTCTAGTTGCCAAGAGCTCTACTATGCAATGGGAGATATTTCTAAAGCAAGCAGATGATATGGGATTATACTCAAAAAAGGGTCTTGCTCTAGATGTTTCTACTAGGTGGAATTCAACCTACTTAATGCTAGCAGATGCTCTTCACTATAAAAAAGTTTTACAAAGGCTTGTATTGTTGTATCAAGAGAAGTATAGTCGTCATGCTCCTTCTAGAGAAGATTGGGAAAAGGCAAGTGTATTGTGCATGTGCTTGAAGATATTTCTTAATGTTACTAAGCTTCTCTCAGGCTCTTACTACCCAACTGCAAACTTGTTCTTTATTGAATTTAGTGAAATTAACATCCAGCTTATTGAGTGGACTAAAGGCAATGATGGCTTTATTAGTCAAATGGCAAAAGCTATGCATGATAAATTTAATAAGTACTGGAAGATGAGCAATATTGCTCTAGCAGTTGCATGCTTCTTAGATCCTCGCTACAAGATGAAGGTGGTTGAATTTTACTATGAATCGATGTCGACACAACTCGAATTAATGAGATTGATGAATTTAGGAAGGTTGTTAAGGAGTTGTTTGATTCTTATGCATCCCTTTATACTGATAATGCAATTAGCACTATGCTTCCTCCAAGTAGAACTCGCCACCATGTGGATCCTGAGGATGAACCGAAAAGGAGAAAACTAGATGCTTTTCTAAATGATATCTGTGAAGTAGGCCAAGACCTGTCTGACTTGGATAAATATTGCAATGAGCCATTGTTGAGATGGCTCAAGATGAATACTTTGACATTTTTTCATGGTGGAAGACCAGGTATGAAGTATCTGTCCTTGCTCATCTTGCAAGAGATGTTTTGGCTATTCTGCATCAACAGTTGCATCAGAATCTGCCTTTAGTGCTGGAGGAAGAGTTATTGACAAATATCGTAGTCGTTTGGACCCTGAAGTTGTTGAGGCCCTTATTTGCACCAAGGATTGGATAAGAGCATCTAGGAAAGGTAAACAAATAAAAATATGCAAAGGATGTTCTTCTACTGTTCTACATTATGTATTATGTGTTTGGTGAACCAAGATTAATTTACTTTTGTCCATTTATTTCAGATCAAAGCGATGTAGCTTCAATTATGGAAGATTTAGCTGGTTTAGAAATAAATAACAAAGTTGAACAAGATGAAGGTATATAGCAATATATGTACAAATAGAAGTGTTTGTGTCGTTAGATGCTCAGATTTAATTACGTATCTCAACAATTGGTTATTAACTTATTATGTTGCAGGTGCCTGCAGTGCTACAGGGGATTGCAATGCTATGGTGGTTGCGGAAGGAAATTAGAGCTCGCCATGCTGCTTCGAAATGTGCTTGGCACTTAACCTATTAATCATATCTTATTCTTATATGTAATCGTATCATATTTTGTTTGGGACTTGGGACTGGAATGGTGTTGAAACTTGGAACAGAGTACTAGTAGTAGTAGGACTGCAATTATGCAAACTGATGGTGATGGACGCATGCTGTGTTGATATATGCATGCTGGACTATTGATATATCATATATGCATGCTGGACTGGAGTACTAGTAGTAGGACTGCAAAGTGCAAACCGATATATGCATGCTGGACTGGAAATCTGGAATGGTGTTGAAACCTGTTAATCATATCTTATTCTTATATTGAACTATTGATGGTATATGTTGATATATGCATGCTGTGTTGACTGTTGATATATGCATGCTGCTGGTTGCTGGACTGGAAATCTGATCTGGAATGGACCGAATGGTGTTGATATATGCATGTTGGACTATTGAGTATTGATATATGCATGCTGGACTTTGAGTATTGATATATGCATGCTGGACTTTGAGTACTAGTAGTAGGACTGTAAAGTGCAAACTGATATATGCATGCTATATTGATGGATACATGTTGTATTGGTAAGTATATGCTGATATGCATGCTATATTGATTAATGATTATTGAACTATTGATGGATGCATATTCATATTCTGTATTGAACTACTGTAGATATGTAATGTAGTCATGTACATACGTTACCTAAATTTGATCTGCTAAGATTTGTCGCAAAAATTGTAGGATATCCGTATTCGACCGAATTGAGTACATATTCGATTCGGATTCGTATTCGTTACGACATTCGATTCGTATTCGTATTCGAGAACATTCGAATCCGTATTCGTATTCGTTTTTAAAATATGTATTCGTATTCGTATTCGGGACTATTCGATCCGTATTCGATCCGTTTCCACCCCTAGTGACACAGCACTAATGTCACGTTGTGCTAAATGGCGTGACAAATGGTCTGTTCAGAACGTCCGATCGGAATCGGACTGTCCGATCGGAGGGTTTGTTCGGACCGTCCGATCGGAGGGTCTGTTTGGACCATCCGAACAGACCCTCTGATCGGACGGTCCAAACAAACCCAGGCCTGGCCCAAAATAGGTCCGAACAGACCCCCCGATCGGATGGTCCGAACAGACCCAGGCCTGGCCCAAAATAAAATAACATAAAAAATGCGTAACTAATTCAAAGTAACTCCAAATCAAGTAAAACCAGTTTTGATAATTTTCTTATTAAGTGAACCTTATTTTGGAATAAGTTTCAAACTTATCTCTGTCCCAGAAATTATAGTTTTTGGAAATTAATCCAAATCCGACCAATTTTTTTACACTAGAAAATGCTTTTAACTTTGGAAATTCATAACTAATTCATGTGAACTCCAATTGAGGTGAACCAAGTTATTTTAATCTTATAATTTTATTTTTTATTTATCTATGTAATCCTTATATCCACCATTGTTCTACAAAATTTCACTAAATAATTAAAATTGGATGAATAGTAACCGAAGTGTATTTTCCAGCCTTTTTTCAAAACCTGATTTTCAAACTACTACAACTTTCATTTGCTAAATCCAAATGAAATAATTATTTCACCTAAATTCATCTAAAATCATCATATAGCTACTGTAAAAAATTCATGCATTTTTGAGTAATTTGAATTTTTAGGGTTTTAGGGTTTGGGTTTACATTTAGGTTTAGGGTTTAGGGTTTTAGGGTCTAGGGTTTTACGTTAGGGTTTAGGGTTTGATGGTTTACGATTTAGGGTTTTAGGTTCAGGTTTAGGTTTAGGTTAGGGTTTTAGGGTTTAGGTTTAGGTTTACGGTTTACGGTTTTAGGGATTAGAGTTTTAGGGTTCTGATTAACCAAAAACTCTCTTTACTGACTGCAACTATGACGCCACTCTCTACAAAGTAAGACGTGACAACACTCTGCCTCGCTAGCTTTTCAGATCGACTTGACAACACTGACCTCCTCGGCTTTTCATACCGAAAAGAAAGGACTCTACAAAGCAGGACATGACAACACTATGCAAAGTAAGACATGACAGCACTCTGCATCCTCAGCTTTTTAGACCGAAAAGACAGGACTCTGTAAAAGTAGGACGTGACAACACTATGCAAAGTAAAATCTGACAGCACTCTGCCTCCTCAGCAATTTTTCAGAAAGACAAGACAACACTCTGCAAAGTAAAACGTGACAGCACTCTGCCTCGCTAACAACTTTACAGAAAGACAAGACAACACACTATCTCACAGGCTACTCACATGAATTTAACTACACCATGTCAACCCTGTGGCTTATAATAGGAGGTGGAAGAGATCTGGGAGAGATCACTACACAACCAAACCAAATGCTACACTAGAGCTTGCTTCACCACGCCGGGATGGACAAGATGAAGAGGCAATGGGATGAGATCCGCGAACTAGCAAGGGCTACTGGGGCCCGGGACGAACAAGAAAGGGCTGCTGCGGCTAGAGTCGAACAAGAGGAGCGTGCTAGGAGGGCAGCTTTTCGCAATAACGCCTGCTGTAGCAGCAACCCCTACCAGAACTTTCCAACCGAGCGTTCACCGCAACACTCGCCCGAGGGGGAGACGACGCACCTCTGTTGGTGCAAGGACCCATGCAAGTTCTTTAAGTCCAAGCAGTGGCTCCGCCTGGGCATGCGTTATTGGGGTTGCGCAAACTACTCCTGTGACTATCCCGACCACCGTTGGGACACGAGCAGCTATCGGTAGCCGGTAAAGACTAGTTATAGTGTGTTTCCCTACTATTTCTCTTTCAAAGTACGCATTAACAACCTCTCCCGTCTACCCGTAGTCCCCAGATCCGCTATGTGGCTACCGCAAGTGGATCGACCTAGAGATCTTGAGGCGTGCAGGCGCAGGGAGCGCGGCTCGTGAGAGGGAGAGCGAGAAAAAGAGGGAAATGGCGGCCAAGGCCAAAGAGGCCGGCGAGGAGTTCAACGCCGAGCTCGTAAGGAAGATAAAATGGCCCTGGTCCACGTAGTAGGTCGGGCCATTCTGTACTAGTCTCCCAAAGGTCAAATTTATTTTCATTCCAAAAAGGCACATATGTATCGTAGAAATACTTCGGTTTGTTGCATCGTGCATGATGTTGTTTCTTATGCACGTACCAAACCCTATGCGTCGTGTTATTCCCAGCTTTATTATAAAGTCTATTTTAATTCGCAACTTCAAATCTTGTCGTCTTTTCGCATTCAATTCTTCGTGTAGCAAAGCATCCAACAACGTGAAAAAAAAAAGTTCTGGAAGTAGGCACAAAATGGTCTATGACCACAAAGTGACGAAGAGCACCACCGATCGTTCCAGTAGCATGTCTACGCATTTTTGATCAGCGGTATTGTCTACCATATGTCCATCCTTGTGCCTCATGTTGTACCACAAAGTCCACATATTAGTCATTTTTTTCAGGATGCATTATGTATCACTTCTGGGACATGGCCTGGAAATATTGTGCGGGTGTTTATGATGGATATATATGCTGAAGTGTCAAAGGTTATCAATCTACAAAAAAAATTATCTGTCCATATATGTATTTACTCTCAGTTAAAAGAATGGTGTTATTTTTGGTTACGTAGAGATGTCTCTATTTTTAAGTTATAGATTGTTAAATGTTACATGTACATGGTGTTATGTATCACCGTACCTTCAATTATTTTTAATCTTTCAAAAGCAAGTCCATTTGTTACCATCTTACCACAGGTTCCAAATCCGTAAATCAAGTAGAATTGTCATAATTTACAAACCAACTAGAATTAGGCCCTGTCACGCTACATATCAAGGCGTGACACGGCAGGATGGTCACGCCATGGGATATGATGTGACTACTGCCACGCAAACCTCCACGTTGGCACGGCGGGTGGACGAGGGCTTACGTGGTATGTTTTGTCACGCCGTCGTATGTGGCGTGACAGTACACTTTGGCCACACCACGGTCAGAATTGAAAATAAAGTTTGCGAGGGGTTAACTTTAAAATATTAATAAAAAAAGATTAAATAAAAAAAAATTCTTGCCCACATGCCACGTCTTGTATCATATCTCTATTTTCCATACACGAGAAACTCGCTGCCCTAGTGGCCTCCACGCCGCTTTTTTTTGGAAACACCACACAGCAGGTGTCGCTTCGGCTGCCGTGTGTGGAGCCCAGCGTCTCCTGTCCCTTCTTTTTTTTTTCGCTAGGCGTCGCTGCCTGCAGGTTCACACTAGAGCTGGGACTTGGACCGGGCTTTTCAGGCTAGCCCGGCCCGACAAGACCAAGACGCAAGACGCTGCTCGGCTGGGCCAAGACGACACAAACGTCGGGTCGGGCTGGGCCTAAGAACGCGGCCCGTTGGGTGACACGACACGGTACGGCCATTTGGGCTGTGTTTGGGCCGGCACGGCACGAAAAAAAGCCCAATCCTCTAATCCCTCCCTCGGCCTAGTCCAATCCTATCCCTTCCCGGCCTGGTAGCCTGGCCCAATCCTGTTCTTCCCCCCACGGCCTGGCCTAACCCTAACCCCCATCCCTGCTAATCCATATCCCCAATCCCACACACCGCCTCCAGCCCTCCACCCTCAGTTCCTCCCTCCCTCTCCGGCTCTCTCCTCCCCACGCGCCGCCTTCCTCCCTCTCCGGCTCTCCTCCAGCCGAGAGGAATGAAGATGGCGGTTGCCGCTGCCATCGCTGTCTATAGTTATTTTGGGCTGGGCTTGGGCTGGCATGGCACGACCCCGACACGACGGGCTTTGGGCCATGTCTGGGTCTGATCGAAGGTGAGGTTGACTGGCACGGCACGGCACGGCGGGGTGACCGGGCCGAGCCGGCACAGCACGACGCGGCCCACCGGACGCGGCCCGAAGCACGATGGGCCCAGACCGAGCCGGCACAGCACGACGCGGCCTAAAGCACGATAGACCCAGACTGAGCCGGTACGGTACGGTTCAATACCCAGCTCTAGTTCACACTGTTCTTTGTTGCCTAGCTGGTTCTTGCCCATGCTCTGGTCGTCTTGGACTTCTTCGCGCGCACAGTTCTTCTCTCCTCGGCTACGTCGCCCATTTCCTTTTCTACCCCACCTGCACCTCATCTCTTGGTCTCTTCGCCTCCGCTGGCTCCCTCAGTTTGCTCCTCAACTACGCCCGTGGCGCACATCCCGTTACACCCCGATCAGAGCTAATCTTGTTTTGGTTCGTGTGTCGATTCATCTTTTTCCCCGATTTCATCTTGTTGCTCCCCCCTCATCAGCTGTTGGTGCGGTCAGCCGGCAGATAGTCGGTCTGCTTCCTCTGCGTTGTTTACACAGGGTAGGTTCACGCATGTGCTCTGCTTCGCTGGTTTGTATTCGCTCTCCCGTCGTTCTTGTTTATGCTTTTATTGGTTATATGCTTCTGTATCTTTTCCTTTGTTATTGATATCGTTCTCATTTCTCGGCCTGCTCAGAAAAAATCTCGATTCAGTTCGTATGTCAGTGCATCTGATTTTTCCCCGATCTCATCTTGTTGCGTTGTTTTTCCCCAGCTAGCTGTTAGTGCAGTGAGCTGCCAGATCGTCAGGCTGCTTCCTCTGCATCGATTGCGCAGGGTTGGTGCACGCGCACGCTCCACTTCATTGGTTCGTCTTCACTCTTCTCATGTGTTATGTTACACTTTTTTCTTCCCTCGGCTATTTAGCTGTCCATATCATAATTGTTGCTGCCTTCGGTTTGTCTTTTCAGAAAAATGTATGTTACCGTGCTTTTTATTTTAGGTGGTGTTTCTGTTGGTCACGGTGGTGAACAAATCATTTCGCTTTTTGTTTCATGCTTTCTTACCGTGTGCAGACTCATTCGTTTGGTTTGTTTCTTCCCTCAGCTATTTTCCTGTTCGTATCACGGTGTCCACTACCTTCGAGCTGTCTTTGTATAATGTTGTGCATTGCCATCCTGTTATCTTTAGTGTTGTTTCTATTAGTCACATGAACCGTCAAAGAGGCCAAACTTGCTCCCAGCTAAACGTGCCACGGCTGAATATACGCACCTTTCACCTGGCTCCACTTCACAAAAAGGTAACACAGATACATCGATGTATCGTCACATTGCTATTCTTAGTATACTACTATGTTAATACCATACAACTGTGTAACCATTTCATCCCCATTGGGAGAGCAGACTATCAACCATGAGAAAGCTAGAAATAGATTCACCATCTCAGACCAAATCTACAAGGTGTTCTCTTGACCTGTTTGATACAAACTCCAAAAAAGTTTTCAATATATAGTTAACCGTTCACCTATTATATTTTTCGTATCATCATTGAAGATTTCATTAGCATGTTGTATTCTTTCTTAAGAGCATTCTTCTTTTAGCTGCATGTTGGTACAAATCAGCCACTTTATTAAAAAAAAACTTGCTCGGACTGTTCAGATTCGATGTAAGAATATATCCCAATTGAAATACCAATTTGTTTATTACAGATTTTAATTGCATGTCAAAAAAAAAAGCATACAGATACAAATTTATATGTATAGCACTGCAAGGATACTTTAACAGATTTAGTGCTTACAAAGTTCTTTCATAGACGTGCTTTCTTCTTTATAAGACAAAGTACTAGAAATGTTTGCAACATAAATTCTAACGGTCCAATGCCTTCTTCCAAAACAGTCCTCATTTCTGTAGCAAATACATTTTCAGATACCGATATAGTAACCCTTAAAACAGTAAACTGCCAAACTAACTAAAACACCTAGCTTCAGTCCAATTTTATTTGCACTTTGAAAATAAAGAACAATTATTCCATCCATATTTCCTATAGTCCAATTTTATTTGCACTTTAAAAAATAAAGAACAAATATTCCATCCATATTGCCTATAGTACACAACACCCATATAGAGACGTTCAATTTATATGCTAAGAGACATGTTATTTCATCTCTGGAGGACCGTAGAGCCGTTTTTATAAAGTGTCCTTGGAGCGTCTTCCCACGGACCGTATCAAAAACCGTAGAGACGCTTGTAAAATATATGTACAAGATATAAGACGCTTTATAGAGACATTAAAATTCATGTCTATGTATGTAGAGACGTTTTAGTAGATACACTTACATAACGTCTTTACTGATACAGACACGTCTGATTTGCGTGCCAACAAATATAGAGACGATTTTACAAATATATTCAATTCATATGGGCACAATTTATACATATTCTGTAGAGACGCTATATACGTCTCTAGGTACACAAAAGTGTCTTTTTGGGCATCTTGCTGTAAAAAAAATTTTGTTTCGAATTTAATTGGATTATTTCGAATGTGATTCGTGCATTTTGCTACAAACGGAAACATATATCGTCATACGAAGACATTATTCCACCTCATCCAAAAAAAAAAAAAAAAGAGAGCACATGTCGTCACATGGAAGCATCATATTCTCACAATGAGCAAACTAAGAAAACTGTAGAGCATGCATGCACTTCATAGCAGTAACAAATATTTGAATTTACAGCAAGTGGAGTTTACAACTGAATCAAACACCCATATAAAAAAGGTGCAGATACATCAGGAAAAGATCCTATGGACTGACACAATTTTTTTTCTAAATAGTTGGAATCTATCCATTGCATTCTCTTTGTAGTCCTCAATTATCCCGCAAAGCCGGTTGAAAAAGAAATAAATGTCATAGTTAGAAAAGTGTAAGATGACCAAGGTTCAAGAAGGCGCTAGGCAGACGGTGGCCTGGGGCCTAGCGCCTAGGCGGACTAGGCGGTGCCCAGGCGACCGGTTTGGCTACGGTGCAGATAAGCCCACAACAGGAATAATTTGATGAATTGAGCAAGCATCAGGCATCAAATTGAGCAAGATAGAAGAAAAATTACCTGAAGAAGTAAGACATATGCAATTTGATGTAGTCATGTATATTATATTATTATCTCCCCTCCAAGGCTCCAAGAGCTTGATGTAAATATGTATGTATTGTAATCAAATAATGATGTAAACATGCATATTTAATCAATGATGAGTTATTTTGTTACTGTGTTGTGTAAAAAAGAATGCATGAATGATTGATGAATGAATGAATGAATGAAAGTATGAAACATATGCAGTCACACATCTCAAAGACTTGACATATAAAATAATCAAAATATCATAAGTTCATAACATGATGGTGCCAACTCCAAATAGCAAGCAAAATATTAATATAGTTTATGATGAATCATGGTGGATGCAGATAGTTAACTACATGTAGATATTCCTATGAATTACAAATTTTTGGTGTTCCAACAATTTACTTCAATTCGTAAAATTGAACAACCATACCACCATTTCGTTTATTTCAAATCAGCATAGGGTAGAGAAATCACCCAGCTTATCTTAATGGCCAGTTAATTTGCCTTCAAAAATAGTAGCTAGCTATCAAAGGACAAAGGGTGACCTCATCCATCCACCATTCTAAGAAAAAGGAACAGCCATACATATTAACTATGAAAGAGATATATCATGATTACTCCATTATAAATCCAATCTAAGCTGTACAAACGCACAAGGAAAACAATGACCAAAACAGATCTGTGAGAATTAAGAATGGAAACATCCGACTTAGAAATTAGAACATGTTCTGTAGCTACATACCTATATACAAAGAATGGCAGCTAATCTAGCCTTTGAACTCAGGAAACGGTCTCCATTTTTCGCATACCCATCGGTATCGCTCAGATCGTGAACTTAAATCAAATCGAGAAGATTTAGTACCCGAACTTCAACCATCCATTGAATCATTCCCTCTTCCATCCTTTTTTTTCGTAAATGAGGCGGTCTATATCGTCCACGAACAAAAGTCCTGGGTTTTGAGTCTGTTATATTTTCCTTTGGAGTTATTGCGGGAGACGAAGATGACCTTAGCCCATACACGAAAAATATTTTCAAATTTGCTACAAACCCTGCTACCTTGAAGTTTTATGCACGACGTTATACCAAAAAAGAAAAAAGCATATTTATTATATATATAAATATATATATATATATATATATATATATATATATATATATATATATATATATATATATGTGTGTGTGTGTACACACACACATGCCTCGAAGTGTACCTTTGGTTCTAAAAGAACCGAATGCAGAAGTATAAAATCTGCAAGACAGTGTGGTGTAGCTTTGACTTTAGCATTCATTCATTTCACTGTAATACATGAAACAACCAAAGTACTAACCTTGACATATCACTACTCTCTATAATAAGGTTCCTTGCTGTCACAAAATCCATCACTTTCCTCAAGACCTACAAAGTGAAAAAGAGGAGATTGGAGTTAAAAGAGAAGATTGAACGCACACACTAATGTTGCAAGCGTCAAGTTACGTAACGCAGATGCACAATATGCATCATCTAGTGCTTGATTTGTTAGCATTTGGTGCATCATAAACTGACAGCAGAAGTCTTGGTGACCAATCATGGAAGAAGTGATAATGCTGCTTGCATATGAGATGCTACAATGCTGCTAATTTCCTTGTTGCAGTACTTTCACTCAATGCTTGTAGGATCGGAAAGGCGACTAGAGGGGGGGGATGATTAGACGCTTTCTCTATTTTTCACTTTGATCGAACTCAACACTACTTTCACTCCAATAGCTATAAAAGCTATGAAGATCTGTATACAGGCACAGTGGATGACCTGTGTTGAATCCGATCAAACCCCGAAGCAAAAGACTAAAACCAACAGAAAGTGCTGCTTGCAATTAAAGATGAAATTAAAAACAATCTGAAATCTAATGATCCCCAAAACTAGAACAGCATGCATGAATACTCAAACAGCATGCACTTCAATCAATAGAACAAAAAAAAGGAACTTCGATCTGAAGCAAGCAATAAACAATCAAATAGATTTCAGCCACTAGCACCTCGCTGGCAATCAACCCAAATGACTCAGTCGCAACAGAAAGGGCAGCCAAGAAAAGAGATCTTAAAACAGTGAACTATCAGAAACATCTTAATGCAACATCAATTTACTTCTGATCAACCAAAGGAACGGCCATCGATTGCAGACAACACAATCGCTTTTCTAAGCAGCCACCATTCCTTGATTTCCTGTCTACCGAAGATGACTACAAGCTGCCGCTGCCGAGGGCTCCTAATTTTGCGGGTGGAATCAGCTGCCAGCAAAGCTCCTCTGCCGAAAGGATCAAGCACTGCTGTAGCAAACAAAACACAGGAAACTTGAAAAGATAGCTGCCACCAAAGCACCCAGTGCAGACAAGCAAGTCCAACAAGTTGAATCACTACTAGCACAGTCGTTGCCGAGATCAATCCATTCACAAGCAGAGGCATGAAACTGTGATTGACTCCAGCTGCCACAAAGAGCTACACACAATCGGCAAAACAGCAACCGACTGAAAATGTGATCACTTTCTGAGCAGCCGCACCAAACTGGATCTACAGAGTGCTCACCAACAGTTGCCGCCCCGAGCTGCAAATTCTGCTGGATTCCAGTTTTTGTGGGGGAGCAAGCAATAAAAGAAAACAACAACTCATCAACAAACAAGACTTCAAAAGAGCCGACAACGAGCTGAAGAAAGAACAGGAAAAACTGCAGCCAAGTGATAAACAAAATCCAATTTCTGACAGGAGAGCAAAGCGCCGCCAGGGACTGTGGTTTTCTACAAGCCCACCAAAACAAAAAGCTAGACTAAACACTCAGATCTGAATCGGTTCAAAGGAATAATAAAACACTTTACTCATATCATTGAATGCAGCCGAATCAATAAAACATCTAAAGAAGCAACCTGCTGGCCATCCAAACCCATCTTTTCACATGCAGTTCAGCTCAAACAAAGGGCGCCGCCAGGGCAAGCAAGACACAAAAAAAAAACTGCGAAACTTTGATCAATCAGTCACTGCAGCTTCAATGTTTTTTTCAGTGGAGCCGGCCACCGACTTCTGATTTCTGGGCGCTCCAGTTTTTTTTTTTTTTGCCAGAGAGGAACCAGAGACTACAGATCGCAATAAGATGGCAGACACAACAAATAAACAAGTCAACAAGAATATTTACTGCAAGCCACTGAACTCTGGATATTACGGGGCGCTACAGGCATACGATTTTTTCCGGTCTGCCCAACACCATACAAGCCGCCTGCAAGGCTCACTTTTCTACTCGGCAGCCAAGCAATTAAACAAATCCTTGAACAGAAACAGATTGCTCACATGCATAGGCAAAACGGTGATTTACTGCAGCTCCATCAAACCTCTCCAGAGGACAAAACGCCGCCACGGCTCTGGATTTTTCGGGAGCAAGGCGCCACCCTAACTTTGGATTTTGCCGGCGCTGCTTTTCTGCCGGGCAGAGAGGCCGCCACCTCAACCTGATTTTCAACCAGTGCACTATAGGCGCCGCCCGGCCTTCGGTTTTTCTAGGGAATAGGGCGCTGCCAGCATTTCTCTCGGGCACTCCTTTTCTCCAGCGGCAGCCCTAATGTCCTATTTCCAAAATTCTTATATAGGGCAGCCTCTAACTCTACAAACCAAATGGGCTTCCGTTAAGGCCCAACAACAACGGAACACACACGCACGTAAATTAAAGCGCCGTCTTCAATTCTCTTGACTTGAACCACTTCCTTTGCGCCGTCCCGCGCCGTGGTTTAGCCAAAAGGTCACCAAGATGGTATTTGGTAAAATTACCAAAATACCCCTTCTCGATCTTTTCCGAAGACCGAGTCCATCTGCGCGAAGCACTCGCCTGCTTCGCCACGTGTAGGTTGATCAACGGCTCCATGTCGTCAAGTCTCTCCGCCCGCATCCCACCGCACCATCGAGCACTTGCAACGACTCGCGCCGCTGATCCAACTAGTCGCACCGAACCGCCCGTTCGGTCATCCATGTCCATTCTGCGCCATGCTTGAATTCATTGACCTCACCCGGCATCCTTGATCGTTCTGGACCTCAGCTCTCCAAGCTTAGTCCCGATCCTCCTCGTCGTTGACCGTCATTAACCTTCAAGCCACCGACAAACAATAGACAAGCAACACGAATCCGGAACAAGTTCTTCACAACTTGACCCACGTTAGCCAAAACATGCAATATGCAACACATATGCATTAACAAATATGGATATGACCTATCCCAAAATCAAATTCCCAAAATGGCTAAAGATCAGCCTTTTAACTTTGCCGAAAACGCGTGAAACTTCAAACCAAAAGCCACATTGCCAATTGTTTCATCATCCTAAGATCATGGGCATATCCCCATGATATCCATAATGCTTAATGTGAAGCACCAAGCAGAATGAAGGAAACAAAAACTACTAACCTCAACAACAGACTGCCATAAATCTTCCGACAAACTTGATGCAATCTTACATAGTATATCTTCCACCATGGAAAATGTAGAGATTTCCATATCCCAGATATTGGAATTTTTATTATTCATTAATCCGGAAATGTGGGAAGAAATGCCAGCTCCATTAGATTTATCTGACAGGTTCAGTTCAGCTTGCAAGCATGTTATAATCGAGAAACTGAGCATGACGAAACACAATTATATAGACCAACACCAACTAATGTTAGCAGCCAACAAGTTCAGTAAACTCCAGAGAGCAATGTAATGGAAGACTAAGAGAGCAATGTAATGGAATGCAGGTTGACAGATACTGTGATAAGTGGTAGCATTTTTCGTATATCAATAAAAGCCACGAGGATTCCGTCTTATTAAGAGTTAACCATCCAAAAGAAAAACGTTGTGTAAATAAGTGTGAAGAGAAACTTTCATCTTGGCAAGTTTACTTACAGGACCAATAAAACATATCAAACTCAGTTTAAGGAAATGACAAAACAAATATTATAGGCAATCGCTTACAGATGATCACAAAGTCTAATTGAAATATTACATTCAACAGACACCTCAACCTTAGTGGTTATTTGACCTCAACCTCAACATCCACTATGTCCAGAGGGTTATTCAAGGAGCTACCTTTGTTAATTGTGATCAAATTTTTAATAAGCCAAATATGCAGAGGCCAGTGATTATGCTTTCAGGAAGCTAGCATATGCATGTTTGTAGCTCTGGACATACTCTGACATGTTTGTGAACAGAATGGAACTCTGACAAAAGAATGACAGACATCAGAATACATGGTTGCAGGTAATAATGTAAGACTCTGTGGGCTTCTCTCCCCTTGATATCTTTTCCTTCCAACCTTCTTCCTATAAATACAAAGGCATGCATAGGGAGAATCATCAGGTAAACACAAGACAATTGAAATGGTAATAAAACACGGGACTTAACAGAAACACACACACACACTACATCCTGTTATCGTGTTTTTTTTCTCCAGACATCACCTTACTATACTCTTAAGTCCCATGGTTAATGGTTTTTCACTCTCCTATCCTATCTATGCAGCACAAGCAAAGAAACCGAAAATACTCACAGGCAAGGTTGGGCCGAACATAACCCCGACATAAAAGTCATGTGATTCCCAACCAAACCACAAATATGTCACCCAATCTGATCTCACTAAATGTCATAATTCACCCCATAAAAGATGTTATGCACAGTAAAGTGGTAGAATGTACAGACCTTGTCAAATTGGCATACAAATGTATGTACCATGGGATCTAGAGTAAAGTGCTATCAAGGGAGATAAGCAGAGAAAGGGAGATAAGCATTCACTTGTGATTGCTCGTGCATCAAAGAGAAGCAGAGAAAGGGAGTCGCCAGTCGCCCAATCGCTGAGTCACCTCAGAGGCCAGAGCTAGAGGCTCAGCTGCTTAGAGCAGCAGCGCGCCTCGCCCGGTTGCTCGGAGCCTCGGAGCAGGCGAGGCGAGCAAGCCGCCGCCGTGGCGCAGCGTCGCAGCACCCCTCCCCTCCGCCTCCCGTCGACCGGTCCTCACCTCCTCGGCTCCTCGCCAGCCGCCTCCTCGGTCCTCCCCTTCTCTGGCTCTCCCCGTGAGAGGTGAGTCCGCATCCACGATGGCGCGACCCCGCCGAGACGCCGAGTGCACTACCGGCCCGCACGGCCGCAACCGCCGCCGCCGCCGAGACAGATTAGGTCTGAGGATGGAGATGGACTGCTCCCTAGCGGTTGTAGTGTGTGTAACGTCCCAAAATTTGGCTTTTCAAAAAATCTTTTGAGTAGTTTAGGTCCCTAGAAAATTTCACCAATTTTATTTGAATTAATAAAGCTTAACTAGGACTTTCATAAATCAAAAACAATTTAATATGACTAATATCAACATCGACTATTATCAAAACTATTTTATTTGGATTCTATGTGCTTGGATATATTTTTTGGATTTTTTCTAGAATTTTTCCAAGTGCATTTGCTATTTTCTATTTGCCCTTTGTGCTTTCTGCTATTTTTTCTAAAAAGAAAATCTAATTTAAATCTCAGATTAATCTTTTGGGCCGAATCTTTTAATCCGGCCCAATCCTATTCCTTGTCTGGCCTAACTTCCGTTTTCCACCGTCGGCCCGCTCGCCATTTCTTTCCGGCCGAATCGCGCGCGGCCCATCCAAGTCACCGTCCCGTTTTTTGTTTTAACGTCGAAGCCAGGCCACCGCTTCCGTTTTTCCCTCGTGTGCATTGGCGCCGACCCGTTTTCCTCCTCGGTTTGTTTTCCATTTCTCGGCCGTCTTGTTTCCTCCCGTGCGCGTGGACGAGGCCCAAACCGAAGCCAGCGCCGAGCCCTTTCCTTTTTCCCTGTCTCGCCGACCGGTGGCCCTGCTTGTCCTGTGCAATCGTCTTCAACCCAGCCTCTTCTTCAGCCGTGTCCGTAAGAAACACGCAGCGCCACTGTGGCTCTCCCAATCTCCTCCATCCCGGCCTATTTAAGCCGCCCCAACCGCGTCAATTTCTTTGCCTTGCTTCCCTCTTCCAAAACCCTAAACTCTCTGCCTCGTTCTCGTCTTCGTTGCACCGCAATCTGCCGAAGAACAGAGCTGGCCACCGAAGCCTTCGCCGCCGAAATTCGTCGCCGTCGGAGCACCTCTGCTTGAGCTTCTATCGCCGTTGTGATCGTCTCATCGAGGGCTTCGCCGTGCTTCCTCCATCTTCGGTCAAGGATCATCGTTTCGCCATCGCCTTCGTCTTCCCGACAACCGGCCGCGCCACTGTTGTCGATCTGCATGCCGATGAGAGCCTTAGCTCTTTTGTGCGCGTCATCTTGTGTCCCTTGCCTTTCTCATCTAATCCCCCACCTCCTCCTTGCTCTTTTGCCACCGAGGTGTTGTCGCCGGCCATCTTCTTGTCCTCTGGTCATCCTCGGATTGCCGCTGCTCCGGTCATCTTCCGGTCGTTCCGAGCCCGCCTCAGCGATCCTCGTCATCTCCCCGTTCCGGTGCTCCCTCCTGTTCACTTTGGATGCCATCCAATCGTCGTCGCCGTTGTGGCCGTGAGCTCCTCACCGCCAAGGTCACCGCCGCCGACGATCTATGGCCGCTCTTGCCGAACCATCACCTCCAGTGTATCCCTCTCATCCTTGGGTTTCCGTTTTGTTCTTTGGCTAGACTTCTTCCGCCGCCAGTCGCCGTAGACACCGTCATCTCTGCCGCTGGCCATGGCCATCCACTGGAACATCTCCCTCTTGGTTATTCCCTCTCTAAGCCACGTCACCCTTCCACCACAGCAGCCATCTTTGCATCCAAGCCCGCGTGGCATCTGATTCATTGCTCGGGTCAGTAGCCACATGGCAGATTCAAATCCCACCCAAACCGAATACTCATAAACCGAGTTCACCATGGACCAAGACTATGACTCATGGACCCCACGCGTCAGTGCACTATTCCACGAACCCAATCTACTGTGAACCTAAACCCTAGATCGTGGACTTGGTCTATGGACCAATGGCCCACCTGTCATCCTCTTTATCCTTTTTCGGAAATTCATTCAATTTCTGAAATTCAATTATCCATTCGGTCCCACATGTCATCCACTGCCTTTGTCCTTTTTCACTTACCAGTGGACCCCACTTGTAAGTCTCCAATTCTGTTTATTTATTTTGATCCGAAGGAATATTCTCTGAATATTCTTTTCTCTCTCAATTTCATCATTTCATGTGATTCTTTCGAGGGTCATATCTTTTGCATCTAAACTCCGTTTGAGTCCATTTGAATTCCTAGATTCATCTGAATTCAAGATCTATTTATCTGAGATTATTATTTAATTTTTGGAGTTTGTTTTGCCTCTGTTATTTATTTGTTTTGGTTTATTTACTTGTTTGCGAGTAGACGTTGATACTGCGAGAAGTGTTGATCAAGAAGGAGCTGAAGATCAAGGAAGTAGAAGATTAAAGATAAATAAAGATCATTATTGCTATAGCAAGGCAAGTTATACCTTTGATCATGTTGAATCCCAGTTTTCTAAAATTACTTTGATTCAAATTATTGCATCTACTTTAATTATTTATTTCAATGTATTTGGGATTAGTTAATATCCAATTTGTTATGACATCCTTGTCTAATTGTATGCCATAATCTTTTTTCACCCTAGTTTGGTTCATTTAGTTGGTGCTATTGTATTACCAACATGGGTTGGTTAGATACGATTAGTTTGCTTAGCCATACTACGAGTCATCATTTCATGTAAGTCGCAATTATAAACTTGACTAAGTGACTATGGAACCATTTGATAAAATTGTGTGTACTATGTTCTATTACTCGTTGATGGCATATGTTGCACTTAACCAACATGGTGGGAAAAGGTTTTGGACGGGGGCAAGTAGTTTGGTATACTTTTATGGTGGATCTATGTTGGCAGGAATGATATGTTAGAATTTGGAAGTCTTGCCTCGGTCAAATTAAGGATTTAACCTTGTACGCCATTGAACTGAGCCTTTCGTACAACCACATGCCCGGTATGGGACGGGCCTAACTTAGTAAGTTATGGAGTCTTGACATTGATTACTCAGGTTGTAGGTTAGCTGTGTCGGATTGGGTGGAGGTGTGTACTACCAAGTAGTCGCATCACGGGGCGGTTCGCCATTTCCCTGTCCAACGGTGTGCGTCTGTGGCGGCTAAGCATACCGGGAGTGTCAATGTTAAGATGAAGTTTCTAAAAGGTTTTGTTGTGATCAGCTCCGTACAAGTTGATTGCATCTTTTGGGTAAAGTGTACAACCTCTGCAGAGTGTTAATCAATCTATTCGAATAGCCGCGTCCGCGGTCATGGACATGCTCGGGGATTTCACACGAGGGGTAGATTTTCATAAAACCTTGGGAAGGGAGCTGTGTGACCTAAGTCATATGGCTATGTGAATAATTTGTTAGGACATGTGTCTTTGTGAAACAACTGATAAAATTACTATTGTCTATTTTTTTTACTTATTCTTTCAATCTATTATTCATATTCAAATTGCAAATATCGCATTTCTGCAAAAAGAACCACAGAAACCGTTCCTTTGGAATAAGCCTGCATCTATAAATTGCATTCTGTGGTATGACTTGCGAGTACGGTGTGTACTCATGCTTGCTTTAATAAATCAAGCAGAGGTGAAGGAATCGCCAGTCAACAAGGTCTACTTCAAGGATCGTGGAGAACTAGGTCGCGCACCCCAGCCGATTGCCAGTGGGCATATGGATGGGCATCAATGAAGTTATTTTGTTTCGTTCCGCTGCAGCTTCATTGAGCTATCTGCCCTCTGAAGCATTAATTGTAAGCTTTGACCTTAAGGTCTTTACTTTGATGTTTATTGTTATTTGCCTATTTATTAGTTATCTTTGTATATGGACATGATATTTCACTGATGTTGCCACTGTGTGCACTAGCGTGATCCTGGACTAGTGCAGTATACACAGAGGGTCCAGAATTGCATATTTTGGGTCCCGACAGTGTGAGAGAGAGACAAAGATTCAGATTTAGGGATTTAGATTTTAGGATCTGAGTGATTGAGTCATCTGACGAAGACGAAATGGGCTGGCCGCTTAGGCCTTGGGAGTTGGGTGCGTCTGTCGGTCCGTGGGAATTGGGATTTTGTGACGTCGTATAAAACGTCTTGAGAAACGTCTTTACATATGAGGTGTTTTTGGCGTAGAGACATACATAAAAACATCAAAACAAAAACGTCTTTACGTGATAGTTTTGTTGTAGTGACAATTGTCTAGCCTTACATTAGCTTACAGTACAACAAAGATTTAGATCATTCTGTATGTAGTCTTTACCTGTATGGCCCAATCACACTACCAGCTTATAGCACAAAAGTGTTTAATATAGTCGCCCTACATAAAAGCATTATTAATAACATCTTTTTCACAGTTAACTACAACTTAGTTTCCACAGCCACCAAAAAAAGGATGATGTAAAAAAAATTAAAAAAACATGGTGCTTGACCATATTACAGGACTGTCTTTGGTTTGCTACCTTTAGCGCTGATAGACATGAAAGAACTAGGAAGTATTGTATATGTGTATACCACCTATCCACTTTTCCTTCCAAAATATTCAGTGTATACATCCACAGATTAAAACTATAGAAAACAAAACATTTACACACAGTGTACTTGGTACACTACATGTAATTTCCTTTCTATGCCACACATATACTTCTCCAGCTATTTATTGTCTTATTTCTATATCGGTCTCAAGCTTCATAACGTTTAGTTTCTATCATGTTCAACATTCCATATGCATCACAAAATATGCATACATTTACCCTTCAGAGAATACCTAACAAAAAAAGATACCACATGTGTATCCATATTGTAGAGATGACCCATAAAATAGAGGCAGCATCCAGCAACTCGCATGACAAAGCCAGAGTTCTTACGAACAAGAACAACACTGCATCATCAACAGTGACAACCTTTTGCATATATATCAGCCTATAGTACCTTATGTACATACCATCGACACCAAGCGTATAGCTTCAAACACTACAGCTGTGATGCATGGTGCCTACTGTGTCATAGCCAGAACATTTCTCTCAGTGCTATATATGGTATTACCTAGGAACTACAAGCTGTAAACATTATGTACTACCTAGGAAAGATACACGCCCGCTTATGTATTTCCTGTGATATACATTACCTCACTTTTACACCTCTTTCGCTCTTACATTTGTGCTATCCTACAACGAATACTAACATGTTATCTCGACACTATATGCTGCTAGCTTTACAACAAATAATAACTGTAACACCTTGGCTATACGGAAACCAAAATGTTACCTAAAAGACTATCATACAACAACAATATGGAATAATTTCAACCATCTTTCAAAAAAAAAACATAAAAAGATCAATATCTAGTAGGATGAATATAAGATTTGAATCAGAGTTTGTCAACAAACTAATCTCAATCAACCAATCGTAGTGAATCAATTATGATAACTCTATCAAGAGTATGTACGAAGGTCATTAAGCCATTACTATTTCGACCATATCATGAAGAATGATAATATCAAACATCAACATCTATTTAAACCATCACCCAAATATTCATTCATGAATAATATGAAACTAATATTAAACACTAGCACAATCTATAATTACTCAATAGAAGCATATCATCTAACAATTGAACATAAATCAATTCATGAAGCCTTCTCTTTATCAACTAATCAAACGTCTTCCAACATTACTAGGCTCAAACCGTCAATGGTCAAATAACTACATCTAGAGCATCAATAATCAGCAATTCAACGAGGATGATAGCATAATCAAACTAAACCTTCTAATCCAACGTAAAGCATTTAATGAACTTAACCAACGAGGAATTAAGAACATAACTGGATCGTCCATGATCACAATCAAAACATCCACCACGAAGGATGGTCACAAAACTGAAACTAAAGCGATTAACAAGAGCAGGAATTGTGGATAATTAGACTAAGTTATTCATTGTGGTTTGTGTTTATGTGACGTGCACCATGTCTACCCCTTCCCATGCATGTCGCTGCCTCGAGAGGTACCTAGAAAGCACAACACAACAAGTGTGAGTCCACGACTCAGCAAAGTGCAATAGCAAATCAAACAATAGTATCATAAGTAGTCAAAGGGAATAAACGATCCCATCATGATAACATCATTATATACCACCACCCATCTCTCATGACAGCATCATAAGTAGTCAAAGAAATTAAACAATTCTATCAGGAACAACCACATTATAGGCTAAACAACCAAATCCACATCTTATGCAGAAATGCAATGAATATGTCATGAGTGCATCTCTTCACTTCTTAGCAATTACCGGTAATGCTGATTAGTGTATCCATCGATACATACTCTAAGCCTGTGCCCTCTAGGCACAGGGATCCAAAGCCCACACTCCACGAGTGTGGGGACCAAAGCCCGTCCAATGCATGATGGGGATCCAAAAACATACTCAAACTTAAAGCTTCATCATTAAACCATGGCATTCATCAATTATGAAACAAAACAACACATTATTACTAGCTGCACTTGCCCACTGTCATTATCATGATTCATCATTGTCATCATTAACAAGGTAGCCTCATTTCTCACCTTGTCCCATCATTATTGCCATCAATCATGAAATCATTACCATATACACATCATCATTTAAACATTGCCATGTAAGCTTCATCACATAAGCATCATCATAGAAACATAATCATTTAAACTATGGCATTCATGCTCATCACATTACCAAGCAGCAATCATTAACAATCAACTATGGCATTCATCAAGTATGAAATGTAAAAACTCATTAATACTACTTGCACTTGCCTCAACCGTGAAACGGATGGCAACAGCGGGAAACTCTAGCATTGGGGTTCACCACCACGCTTTCACCCTTCATATCCTCATAGTTTTGGTGTTTCTTTGAGAAGTTATAGCAGGCTTTCACAATGGCACCATATTTCATTGATTTCAGTGGTCCCATAGGTATAATCTCAGTATACCGCAATCTCCATGCAGGAAAACCTAAATGGCATCTAGCAGGACCATACACAAGAAGAAGGTCAGGTTCTGGTCCACCACAACCTACAATTTCAACGCACGCCAAGTCAGCTTCTATAAATACTAACTCACTTTTGTCATTACCATGAGTATATCTATCACCATTGAAGTAACTTGAGCAAAGTAAGCTGGCTGCTTTAGCAATGCCCTCCTTGCCATTAGAACCAGAAATACACTCTATCGTCATCTCTCTATGACAACAGTGTAAAGCTTTGATGTTTGCCCCGGCATCCAAAGTATCTCCTGAATTCTCATCTCTTGAGCCATTCATACCAGGTTCAAATGATTTCTTCAGCACTCTGTCAATGTTTTCACGCTCTGGAGTTCCGCCGCTAATCTAACAACACGCATCAACAAGAAATCAGCCAAGCATCGCATGCCGGCATCAAGCAGGAACGAAGAATAACAAAATGATGGGTTACGGGATGACTCTAATCTGCACCCTCCAGATCTACCACAGGCTGCCCAAGAATTAACAAACTACAGATCTGTCCACGGATTCGGAATAGGGTTCACCTACTCAGTGCTTCTTGTGCTCCCGGACGAACTTGGAGTTCTTGAGGTCCTCCTCGGTGAAGTTAGCGGGCATCTTGACGATAACGTAGCCGGTGATGGCGAATCCGGTGAGTAAGGGCCAGTTACGGCTCCACTTGAGGCTGGCGACGTCAGCTGGGGGCAGTGGTGGCCTTGGATCCCGATGGCGCGAGGGTTTGAACGACGCTGGGAAACGAGAGCGGTGGATGGCGCGTGGCGGCAAGACGTCAGGCTGGAGGCCGAGGAAGCTGTGGAGACCGACGGCGGCGGTGAGGCGGCTGGCCGGGTAAGGACCAGCGGTCCAAGGAGGGAAGAGCACAAGCAGCCAGAGCTATAAGGTGCGACGCCATGGAGGGGAGCGAGCAGAGGGCGGCGCCAGGGAGGGGAGCGAGCAGAGGGCGGTGCCAAGGAGGGGAGCAGGAGGAAAAGGCTGGGCGGCGGCTGTAGAGGGCAGCTCAACTAGGGTTTTTGATCCTCCCCCCTTTTCCTCTTGTATGGACAGTTCGACTAGGGTTTTGGATTATGGGCCGGCGGCCCATACCTCCCCTAAATCCTCTCCCTTCTCTTAATTCTTTTCCTTTTAAACCCCTTTCTATTTCATCTTCAACTATTTAATCTAATGGGGTATTATAATAACATGTCATGCTGCCACCGCATATTAATATTCCTGCAACAGATACTCTTGCTCCTACTGGCTGGTTATATAGGTCACAACAAAGCAATAATGTTTGTTTTGCCGATTACAACTAATCTGTAATTGTGCAGTTCGATAGATGTTGTTAATATCGCACTTCGCTTGAATTTACTTTTTCTACACTATTGAACAGATCATCCTATAACTATTTCACGGCCGCAGCAACGCCCGCGTTCCCATCTAGTAAGTCTTAATTAGCGCTATGCGATTGTCTCAAGTACCCCTTTTTTTAGAGAGAGATTGTGTCAAGTGTTCGAAACTTTCTTGAACTACGTAAGTAGGCGTTTTATCCGCGAAGGTTCACTCGTTGCATGCTCTCTAGTCCTGTTGTGAGATCGACATGCATGGGAAGAAAGAGATCTCAAGAAGGAACTACGACAAGCGTGACACGACGCGACGTCTTCGAGTAAGGTCTAGTGTGTATGCATGGAATTCACTGGTGAACTTCAATTTGGTAGTGAATGCGACCTTGTAATCGTGCAAGACTGCAAGTAACGTTGTGCCCGACTCCTAGATGTGTCGTCATCAGTACGACTTTCTGAGCTACGGATCGGATCCAACTGGTCGACACTGCATGTACGTTTCTCGTGAAGCGGACGCACAAATTTGGTTTTTTCCTTTTCTTTTTATTTTTAGATTTTATTTTCAGCGGGATTTGTATAATTTTTGTTTCTCTACGTGTAGATCGAATTTAGATTTGATTTTTTGTGGCATGATAGATTTATTTTGTGTCAATATTGTCAAACTTTTTCAGAATTTTTACTGACCATTTTGTTTGTGTTTCGAATTTTGAAGACGATGCACGCACTACAACTTAGAATGCACTAGATATATTTTCGTAGAGAAGTTGCTCATTGACTCGCATGTAGAGTTGCCCCTCCTCTTGAACTGTGTACTCAAAGCGACTCGATCATCCTCGGAGGAATAGGTTGGAAGATAGCTCTTAGTTAGGCCTATGATCAGTTCGAACCAGATGTGTCCCGTACGTGGTCCTAACTGAGTCTGTTAGACAATTTCATCGTCGTTAGCTGAGTCCCTTACTCCCTTAGGTCTTGTTGTCCTTATCAGCATGGATGGGTTTCGAGATATTTCGTTAGTATAGTGGCTAGCTACCACACCTAATTGGTGTTACCACTGGCTAAGATGAACGACAGCACTCCCTCTCCGGTCACAAATAAATATTGTTTCGGACATGTATTAATGAGAATATCATTCATTTAGTAAGGGTATAAGGGCATCTTTAGTATATTGAACCAATGTCGATTCAAAGTCATACCACGTAAATATTCTAAGAACTGAGCTTGTTTTCCTCCAATGTATTGAACTTATTCCTACTAATAACTAGGACCCACGTTACATTAAAAAATCATAAAATAATAATATCCCCTCTCAACCGAACTCTCTCCTATGTAGTTGTTTGATGCTCATATGAGTTTAATGCTTTGAATCGATTCCTAAGTAGAGTTCGGTTCCATGTATTATTTTGTTGGAATCGATCCATCCAATGTATTGAATCGATTCAATATCTTCTCTCTCCTCATTTGAACTGGCTAAAACATAACATTAGAGATGATCTAATAAGGATGGGTGTGGTTCACACCGATCTATTGAATCGCTAACCCGCTCCGCAAATTCCAGCACGATAGGCTGGAGGTGCGGCCCAAAAAAATTAGGGCAAAAGGTTCTAGAATCTATTGGTCTATAGATCCAGAGTGGGTTCGACCCTATTGCTGCGCCGATCCCCATCTCCAACGCGCCGCCACCTGCCCATCTCCAACGCGCCGCCGCCCGCTGGTGGTTGGCGCCAAGAAGAGGTTGAGGTTCGTGCTGCCGGCGGCGAGCCCGCGGCTGAACGTCGGCGTGCAGGAGGAGCTGCAGGAGCTAACGGACACGCGGAAGGCTGGCATGGCGTTCATCCTCGGCAACTCGTACGTGAAGGCCAAGAGCGGGTCGACCTTCCTCCGGCGGCTGGTGATCAACTTCTGCTACGAGGTTGGCATGGTATACTATGTCTGAACTCTGAGGACAAAGGAAGAAGAAGAAAAAACGAAAATAAATTAAAGAAGAGGAAATGAAACAAAATTTCAGTTGTATATGCTAGATTAATTTGGATATAAGTTTTGTTATAAATGTAGCCTGATTTTATTAGGAATTAGTGTCTTGTTCTTTGTTTGCTTCCTTTTTTTTCTGGGAGTGAGCAGTAGAAAGACGCCATTAGAGAGGGTCAAAGAACCTCTGCTACAAAAAGACCAGCCGAAATCTTCAGCTCGACAAACCTAGCACGCATATTAAAGTCGTTGTGCATCACCGGAGAGATATCCAAGACCGTGCATCTTTTTTTCCCGATAAGACACATGCGCGCACGAGCACACACACCACCACACACACGCCGGAGTATGTCTTCTTAGCGCATGTTTAGAAAGGCAGAGGTCGGGAATAAATTCGCGACCTTACAAAATTTTAACTGAAAGTGCACTCACATGTATATAAAGGTGCGAACTTAGATGACACATTCCAATATAAAAGTTTAAATGACATAATAAAAGTTCAAATAGAATAAATTACATATTTCTAGTACAGCTGACATCACAAAACATAGCTTGTGCTGATAGGCTGCTGACTATTGATTGCTGAGAATAACACAGTGTAATTTATTGTATATCCTATGTATTGTACTAGGTATATATACTGTATAATGAGTTTGTATGCTAAACTTTTTAGAGTATAGTTGTACCCCAGTGCACTCATGTGGCCCCGCCACTGCCTGTACCGGAGCACCGTGTGCCCCGGCACAAGAACCTACGTGCTTGCAAGAATGCGAGAACCAGAGGGACGCAAAGCTAGGCGAGAGGATCCGCGCATGGTCTCCACCAGGTTGAACTGCAATGAGTACATCGCCACCAAGCTGTTGATCTTCGATTTTTTTTTAAATAATCTATTTTTTATTCGAAAATACAGAAATAATACCGCTTAATTTTTATTTACGGAAATAATCTCGTGTCGCCGTACGGTTGGGCGACTCTGAAAAGTCGCCCAACCGCAGTGCGACACATATTGAAGTCGCCCAATGGAACAGCTATTTAAACGCTCGAGGCGTAGTCGCTTCATGGTACGGCGATTTGGAGAAAGTCGCCATACGGACGAGCGAATTTATAGCGCTCAATCAAAGTCGCCCAACCGTATGACGAGTTGGACACATGTCAGTAAACCCTTGGTCCAGCACTTCCTGCCAAGTCGTCTTACGGTTGAGCGATTACAGGGTCATATAGAAAGCAACCCAGATCCACCATTTGTCTCGGCATAGGAGAAAAAAGGGGAGAAGGTGAGAGGGAGAAGCAGAGAAGCTCGAGAGAGGGAGACAATAGAAGGAGAGGAGCTTGGGAGAGATACACAGGGAGGAGCAGAGCTCGGGAGAGGGTGGTTCGGGAGGAGAGGAGCTTGGGAGAGAGGTGCACACGGAGGAGCAGAGTTCGGGAGAGGGCGGTTCGGGAGGAGAGGAGCTGTAGACGTGAAAGAGAAAGACAAACGAAGGTAATATTCTTGTTTGTTCTTGTTCTCGGCCGAATGTAGGCGATGTATAGTTACTTGTTTGTTTACGACGTATATGGGGAATGTATGTGGAGAAATCATTGGTTGCAACGTTTGTAATATCTGCAGTCATGTCGGAGCTCACAAGATTGAAAGTATATTACGGTGTTGGTACGATTCGTGAAGGTCCGCAAGGTGTTGACCTAAGTGATTTCTAGCAAGTCGATTTGGTACACCCGAACCTGGAGAATGCCCGAATCGGAGATGTTCTACACTGGCTCACCAGAAGTTTCTCCTTGGACCCCGAGGTGTGGAGTGTCGTCATACAAGGGTTTGGAGTAGGTCTCCACACACATTCGGTGAGAGTTGAGCGAGTGATGCGCGGTTGCATGGAAGGGATATCCGAAGGTCAGAGGCGCCGTGGCTACGAGTGCGTGCTACTCGTGCAGCCATGTCTGAAGATACTCCTTGCAGGCCCTTCCGACGCCTCCCGTCGGGTTGGTGGGAGCAGCTCGGTTGTGGTTCATGAAGAAGACGCGGTGGCCGACGTTTAGAAGGCAGAAGATGACGAGGTGGCCAATGTTGTGGAGGCAGAAGAGGAGGCTGAGGCAAAAGCGGAGGCTGAGGCAGAATATCGTGCACCGCACGCTGAGGCCAGTCCCCAGGTAGATACAGGGGAGCATGTCCACAACATAGTACGTCAGATGGAGATTGATGACTTGACAGCTCGAGCGGAAGAGGAAGCTTTAGAAGAGGACGGCGATAACTCTTCCGAGGAGGACGAAGGTCCCATCCCGCAGGGATGGAATAGGGTGGACGTTGAGGGTCTTGCTGTGCATGACGAGCACGAATCATCGTGGGAGTACAATGGGACGGAGGTTTAGCTTCGTGCAATGTTTGCTGATAAGGGATCACTGCAGGATGACATTAAGCTGTGGGCCTTATCCATGCAACGTCCGTTTCGTATACTAAAATCCAGCCAGGAGCAGTACACCGTGGTATGCGAGCAGACTGGGTGTCCTTGGCGTGTGCACGCAAGGAGACCTAAGTACGAGACTCACTAGATTGTCTCGAAGGTGGAACCGCACTCCTGCTTGCTCAGTAGTATTTTGCCGAGGCATCGCAACCTGACGTCCACCTTCATAGCCAATGTCATGTATGGAGAGATAGTGAAGAAGACGGACCTGGAGGCCATGCACATCATAGTGGCTATCGAGCAGAAATTCAAGTACAAAATTAGCTACGCGAAGGCATGGCGTGCTAAGCAGAAGGCTTTGAAAAGGAGGTTTGGTTCTTTCGAGGCGTCTTCGACAACCTTCCTCGTATGCTCCTGTGCCGCAGACAGAACCCGCACATACATTCTTTGTGAAGGACCAACCACCCAAAAGACCGCCGCTAGGTTTTATGGTATTACAGAGGACCTTCTTAGCATTGGTCCCTACATCAATACATTCGAGACACATGTTGCCCGTGATATCGCGGCGGGACATTTCTAATCGGGAAATACAAGGGCATGATCTCGACAAAGAATTGGCGTTGATGGCAACAATCGATTCTGCCTTAGCCATTGCTTTCGTGGAAAGTGAGAATTACGATGGTTGTGGTTCCTTCAACATCTGAAGGTGGGAGTAGTTGGTAGCGCCCCGATGTCGCATAATCCATGATCGCCACTCCGGATGATGAAGGCCATCCGAAAACTTCAAGAAGACCCGATGAGCCGTTCCTGGCGGACACGAGGAGCAGATGGTGCATTCGCCATCTAGGGGCCAACTTCTTCAAGCGATCAGCAAAGAACCGTTGATGAAGCTGTTCAAGAGGCTTGCTATGCAGAACCAGCAGCGTAAATTTGATGTGTTGTGGGAGAGGTTGGACGAGCACACTAGGAAGCATGTTGTCGAGAGGAACAAGCGTCCCCTCATTCCTGGGGCGGCACAGCCCGAGCGCCTCACACCACTCCGAGAGCTCGACCCTCTCCATTTGACGCGGAGGACCTCGAGGGACATCGGGTGTTTCTCTCATTGGATTGAGGCCGAGCCATTGGAGAAGTGGTCCTTACTGCACGACACGGATGGTGCAAGGTATGGCATAATGACCACTAACCTTGCAGAGGTGTACAACTGGGTTATTAGGGGCCTCCGTTCTCAGCCTCTTGTTGCCATCGTCGAAGGCGTTCTGCATAGTACAATATGATATTTCAGGAAAAGACATGCAAATGCGGCACTTCGTGTAGCCAACCCATAGACACTCTACTGCTCGAAGATTACAGCATACATGCAGGTCAAGACCGAGAAGGCTCAGTCGCACACGGTCTTCGTAATGGGCAATACGGAGCATCAATTCGACGTGATCCTCTCGAGAGACGAGCGGATTCGGATCGCTCGGTCTCTTGTTACCCATGAGGTATGCCTTGGAGACCATGTGAATGAACCTAGCTGCACATGCAATAAGCTAAAGATCCTTCACAAGCCATGCTCTCATATCCTCGCCGCGTGTGGGACCATCCGCATGGACCCATCAAACTTCGTATCGGAGTACTTCATGAAGGAAAGGGTGCAGCAGGTGTGGTGCGGCGAGCTAAGAGGCTTCAGGGTTGTGGGTAACTTCGCCACATTGGATACTGCAAATAGGACTTGGATTCCGGATCTAAACCTGTTGAAAGGGGGGAAGGGCCGTCGCCAGAGTTGTCGATTCGTAACGATATGGACGAAGGGAAGTCAGATCGGCGGGTAGACGCTGTACCGCCGTCAGAAGGGCACACTGTTAGAACTTGCAAGGCGCATGTCGACACGTAGGAACTTGTATTATAACTGCTAGTATGTTGTAACATGTACTTCAACAAGATTTTGGTTCTTGTAAGCAATTGTGGAACAAGTATGTTGTGGAACTAATTGTAACGTGTAATGTGCTTCTGTCCGCGGACTTTAATGTACTTCTTGTTCCGTGTCTCCGCTAAACCATCAAAACAAGCCTATATTGCAAGTATGCCAGAAAGAATGAGCGTTCTTTGCATCTTCATAACTTCATCGAGGAGAGACTCCCTCACGTATCGTAATATTACTTACCTTTCTACTTACCACTCATTACTATCTCAACCGTCCTCACAAAATTCTACAGAAATTTAGCACACTACAACAATATACTATGATCAAAAAATGTTATTACGAGTCTGACAAATTTCGTACCCTTCATATTCTACGAAAATAACAAACAGACCAACCAACGTTGTCACCACACTGTTATCTTTTTAAAAAATAACATCATATAAGACGATTTGCTAAATACAATACCTACAAATTGTAATATATATTTTAACACAATTGTTCCAATTCGATTGGCAAAATTTCAGGTGTGGGAGCTAAAATCGCCCACTGGTTGGGCGACTTTAACTAAGTCGCCCAACCAACGCACGACGTCCAAAACTCGCACATCCGTTTCGCGACTTACCTGTAGTCGCTGTTCCATTGGGTGACTTCAATATGTGTCCCACTGCGGTTGGGCGACTTTTCAGAGTCGCCCAACCGTACGGCGACACGAGATTATTTCTGTAAATAAAAATTAAGCGGTATTATTTCTGTATTTTCGAATAAAAAATAGATTATTTTTTAAAAAAATTCGTTGATCTTCTATGCCAAGATGTAATGTAAAGACAGAAACATGCTAATGCTTTCTTCTATTGAAATGTTCAATCCTTAAGATTTATGGGAGTGTTGGGGTCACTGTAGCTGCTCCAAATGGAGCAAACCTTGGGGAATCTTCCAGGCTTTGGCAGCATGGGCTAGGGTCGGGTTGCACCTGCCCCTAACTACTGGTGGCCAAATGGGCGGCACAGCTCAGCCCGGCAAGGGCCCATCTCGGCACGACCCATATCAGCATGGTCCGTTCCGGCCTGCAAATGAAACGGGCCATGCCAGGCTGGCCCACGTGCCTAGATGGCGGCCTAAGTATGGCCCGAAGGCCTATCATGATGTGCCGTGCCGGCCCGAGTCCATTTGCCTCGACAGGTCGGTTGTGGCCTACTTAACCTGTTAGGTCTGAAAAATTCAAAAAAAAAATCAGAAAACAAACCCAAAAAATCAAAAAATATGTAGAATTCAAAAATAGATATGAAAATTATAAAAATAAGACAAGCATATTGAAAATATAATTATCGGTGTTTTAAAAACCGATCTTACATAATGATTGTTTGATTGGGGGTCTCCAAGACTCAAATAACACAGAGAGAATGACACAAAGATTTTTATACAGGTTTAGGCCTTCTCCAGAGAGAATAACAACCTGACTCCTGTTTGGATATATTGAGTATGCTGGTTACAAATCAAGAGAAAGACTCGAGTGTAATGTTTTGTGTTCCTGATTGCCCTTTCCCTCTTCTCCTGATGATCCCGTCTTTTTGTACAGTACTAGAAGTAGGTTACCGTTTCTTCAGTCCAAAGGGCACCTCAACGCTTCAGATGATGGAGCCGTTACTGGAGATTATTATAGGAGTAGTAACGTTCCCACGTCGCTAGGCAGTTATTACTAGGACAGAGAGTTAAATCATGCCATTATTCTAGAGAATAACAGCGTAATTAACTGCCCATATCTCTAGATATGGTGTAGAAGATTCTCTGATCGACTAGGCCCACATGTCTGTAAGCCCCATCGACTAGGGACTGGTCGTAGAAGAGCTTACGACCAGGTGGTGGTCGTAGTAAAGCTTACGACCATAGACTGATCGTAGAATAACTTACGACCATGAACTAGTCGTAGAAATACTTCAACTCCTCTTCTTTAATATCAACCTGCACAATGTGAGAAACAACACTAGAAGTAGAGAGTAAATCGTTAATTTTAGCAATAACCTCACTTTTAGTTTGATCTACTTCACTCATTTCTTTTGGTGTATCCCTCACACTCTCAAATTGGATGCTCTCAACCTCACATATGGTGGAATTGTTGGAAATATGCCCTAGAGGCAATCATAGAGATGATTATATTTCATTATGTTCACAATATTTGATAATATGTTATCTTGTTCCTTGAATGAATCATCAGTCATGAAGATTAACGAGTATGTGACTTGTTGGTGAAGCTCTTTTTAACTTATGATGATGTCGTTCTAAAAGTATCCACGGTCGAAAGTCTTTGGTGGAACACTAGTGACTCTCGACCAAAGACATGTATTGATTGATGACCATGTTTCACGGTCATGGATATAGGGATATCGAATCAATAATGTGGACACGTGTTAGAGAACATGGTGTTGGATAAGACCCACCTTGAGACACTATTGAGATTGTTATGATTCTATGTGTCGTTAGTTGGTCTCAAGCAATGATGATGTATAATCCTTAGACCCGAGATTAGCATGGTTTCCTACATGTGTAATAGCATTCTTAGGGGTTGCCAAGCGTCAGAATCGGGTGGTTATAAAGGTAGCTTTGGGTATGCTATGAAACATGCAGAGAGGATGTATTTGGTCGGATATGGGATTTGCCCTCCTAACATAACAGAGAGATATCTCGGGCCCCTCAAGTGGTCGGATAAAGAAAGTGCATGGCCATGCCATTTGGTGGTCAAGAGTTCGACCACATGAGGTTATCCGATACTCGACGAGAAAGCATTGAGCAGTCCATGGATGACACAACATCTCACCGAGTTCAACCAGATATCGTGAGGCAAAGGGAGAATACATGAGTAGGTGCTTAGTTCGACCGACCACGGACTATGGAGATACAAGCAAGTCGAGATCGGTCGAACGTAATCACAGAGTGGTCGAAACCAAGTCGTAAGGAGTTACGAGTTGGTCGTGATCGAATCTGGTGATGTCGATAGAGATAGGATCTGGTCGTAAGTGATGAGGACGATCGTAGATCATATTGCATTAAGGTTCGCCCCATATAATTTGTGTGTATTCGGGAATCGTTATGTCTCGCTAGGAACCGCTTCGACTCGTGGCGGAAAGGGTTTCCAGTCACAACCGAACTACACATGAACCTAACGGGTCACACACTTAACGGGTTGGAACAAACCAGTACAAATACGATTCGTAAACGTGTTTGGATAGGATCCGTCACGGGGCACTATATAAGGAGATGCATGAGGCTGTTGGGACAAGAGAGTTGACGCAAGTTGCCCTATTGAAACCCTAGCCGCCATCTTCTTGAGAGCCTTGCCGTGCGATTTGGTGCTAGCACACCGGCGTACGGTTGTTCCTTCCCTGGACGTGTGGATACCATAGAGGCGCTTCTACGTTGTTGCGCTTAATGACGATCCGCGATCTTCGCAAGGAACTGCAGAGGTGTTGGAGGAGACGATTGACCACGACCACTGCACCAACGTGCTGGATGCTGGACGATCGACTACGACCAGTACATCGACGCGCTCTTCGTCGGACCAGGCTGCTCCGACACTTCTTCCGCTGCTCTGCGCGTCTAGTGGTAACGATCTGTGATCATCTTCTTGCTTGGCTTCCTGGTTTACGTGGTAGAAATTTTGAATTGTTGCTATCGTAGCCTACCCGTATCCCTTCAGGAATCACACAACTCACAATTTTTAACACTCTCACTCAATTTGGCTATGTGGTTCTCATCCTCACATGGGTTTTGAAGCATTTTATCTTCCATTAATCGTGGGCCAGCAATGGCGCAATTGCCATCAACCACGATCTCCTCATGTACCGCGGGTTGTGACGGGGCAGCACTACTCGTCTCCTTAGCCGAAGAAGAATCTCCATGCTTGACCATCTTCTTAAGTGACACACCAGTGGATGAATGAGAACTAAAGAGTCGGTGCAGATTTAATTGATGGGCTTGCATGCTTTTAAGTCTCTTTTCCACCTTCATAGCATATTTCACAAGATCTTGCAGACTACGAAAATATTTATCTTGAAGTACAGCAACGATCTGAAAATTCAAGCTTGCTTTGAAGTATTTCTTTTCTTGAGATGCACTAGTGATATTGGCACGGCGCATTGCATTACTCAGCTCAACATAGTAATCTTGGACAACTCTGCATCCCTGTGTAATGCTCTCCACATAGCGTAGTAGCTCCCTCTCATAATAGGATGGAACAAATTCTCTTCTCATGGCCCATTTTAAATTGACCCAAGATGTAATTAGGCATTTCCCACTTAGTTGTTGCCACCAACTACCAGCATAGTCCTCAAAAAACAAAGTGGCTACTCTCACTTCCTTGGCTTCTGATTCGAACTTCTGGGATTCAAACTCAAACTCCATGTCTTGTACCCACTCAAGATACTCCTCTGGATCATTGCTACCATAGAAGGGAATATATGTATACTCGCGATCTGCCATGGTTAGTAGCAAAGCAAAGAAAAACTATATATGTGGATGTGGAAGTTTTTATTTGTGGAAATCACTCAACCTCACCTTCTCTTACCAACCGAAGTTTTTATGCGTCCTTGATGGAATTGAAGAGTTGCACGCACTTTGGTGATGGTAGACAATACAAGGTGATAGATTAAGCGAATTCAATTGCACTAGCACTGTTAAACAATGGCTTATTTGTGGAGCTTGGAGGAAAAAGTATTTACCGATGCAATCTGAAATTCTAGATATTGTAAAGCTAGGTAACAATCCAAGATAGAATTCAATGCCTAGTTGCTGATCTTATGATATAAGCAAAGGACGAAGCAACTCACACACAAAGATGATGGAACTTAGTGCAATCAAAGGAATGAGCTAATATATAAAAATATAAGTGATAAATAACTAGCTCGTATTGCACAAGTTATGGAGAAACACTAGCTAATTGCTCAATGATATAAAAATAGGTCACAAGATTGCTCAAAACAATGAAATAGCACAATCTGAAAATAGATACCAGTTAGGCGTGCTCACAAAACAATGTCGGCTAAGCACTCTTTAATTCTTTTTTTGGGTTACTGTTTTTTTCTCTTCTTTTTTCTCTCTTTTTTTCCTCATTTTTTTCTTCTTCTGTTTTTTTTGTACTCAGCGAACAAAATGGTTCACAAAGAGTAGCACAAGCCCTTTAGGTACAGCAAAAACTCACAAGCTAGATTGTGCAATGAGGTGAAAACGAGCAGCCCTAGAGCAATATCAACAAGCTAGTCTTAATGGGAGCAAAGTATTCGCAAATGATTGAATTGGCTCAAAAAAACACATGATTTTTTTTTGCAGGGTACTGTAGATGTGTGCAATACAAATCGTTCCTTTTTCTTTTAATCGGCTGGCGGCGGCGCCCCACCACATGAACTGTAGCAGACAATAACAGTATTCGATGCGTGCACTGCTGAAATTCGGAACAGTGCCTGTGCGCACTATAGCACAATCACTGTAGCAGCGTTTTTTTAGATTTGCTCGCGCGGCTAATGGCGGCGGACTGCTGCAGCAGATTGAAGCACTGATAGGCGCGTACTGATGGATTTTTTTTCTTTTTTTTTTGAGAACACAAAATCAAGCGACACAAAAGAAAACTATGATCAGCGACTAAACACAGTTTCTAATGGATTAAAACCTAACGAAACTCACAAGAAAAAATTCAGATCAAACTACGGGCTACGGAATTTTTTTGGCTTTTTGTGTATAGGACAGGAAAAATAAATCTAACTACAGGTAAATTGATTCTGCCGTGGTAACCGATGCTCTGATACCAAGATGATGCGGGGGATGTCCGGTCTTCACGGCGTAGGATCGATGATAACTTTGGATCCGTGCAACCTGACGAACTGATGGCGCCAACCACTGTCAAACAGCAACATGCGACAAAAGAATTCGCCCAACTACATGCTCGTGATCCCGTCTACCTGATCACACAAAGTATACGTGTCGATGCTCCTGTAAAACACAAGGAATCATAAAAACAACGAAAAGGCACAACAGATTGGAACTTCTAATTCTAATAGAGGCAATATTGATCAAACCTTCGAATCAAGAATATATTGATTATCTGTAAATATCTCCGTCCTCCGTTACATGGCCCTCGCCAGACTTTTATATGGATACACACGCACACAAGGGCCATCTCGGTTTGACTCAGTCTCGGCCAGGATAGCCGATCCGGTCTCGGCCAGGATAGCCACACGCAACCAAAACTCCATGCTCTTAATTATTTCCATATAGCTTCGGTTTAATTAGCTTTAGGACACGCAGGCAGCACACATTCCTTTTCTTCCTTTCTTTACATGTACTAGCGGAAACCCGCGCGTTGCCGCGGCGAAAAAAATTGTGCCTGTAACAGAACAAAGAATTTAGCAAACTGTCTGCATTGAGGTCAACAGGCAGAACCAATTTTTCTAGTTTTATTTCTTTTGAATCCGTAATATTACAAAGACATTTGCTAAATTTCGAGGAAATACATCACTGAGAAAGCATAACAAAAATTGCAAGGTCCAAGGACTATGTATATTGATATACAGAACTTACCAGCTTTACTGATATTTCAGCATCGAGAAAAGCTGCATGAACCGTATCTAAGGATGATGTGTGTACATGAGGTCATATTTGAACAGGTTGGCAATACATGGGTCATATTTGAACGGAAATCAACACATGACCAAATTAAAAGGTAGTTCTTGTTTATTTTAGCACCTCTTTTCAATTCATTGCACTTTCGATTGTGTGACATTGCTGCACTCGATCTACTTAGCATTATCACCAGGAATACAATTGCTACATGAATAGAAATACCAACAGTACAAACAAGATCAATAGCAGCATTCATTCTTATGATGAATTCACAACTTACCCAAGATATTATATGCATCTCTGCTCTCTGCAACCACGACTGAAAAAGCTAATACAAGTACAAACACAAGTCTCTTTGTTGAAGACATCATGCCTGCCTACAAAGTTTGCTAGTTCAGAGAAACAGAACTAACAGCCCTTCTTCTTGGATCATGCAATTAAAAAGTCATTACCATCTTTAATTACTAAAAGGCGTCAACCTTGGCGCGGACTAAAAGACGTGAGCGACTGAAAAAGCTAATACAAGTACAAACACAAGCCTCCTTGCAGAAGACATCATGCCTGCCTACAAGTTTGCTAGTTCAGAGAAACAGAACTAACAGACTAAACAAGTTATATCAGTTTGCACCATCTGAACAGTTCAGAGAAACAGAACTAACAGCCCTTCTTCTTGGATCATGTAATTAAAAAAGTCATTACCATCTTGAATTACTAAAAGGCGTCAACCTTGGCGCGGGGACTGAAAGACGTGAGACTTTAATTTGGATTAAGGAACAGTTGTTGATAGAGCACGAAGGTGCTGATATTTACAACACTTAGTAGAGTATTGATGTACATAATTTATTATGAGTAATCCAATTTTTTAAAAGCTCATGAAAGCCGTTATAGATAAAACAGTACAATAGTCAGAAATTCATATGGGTAGAACATGGAACCGATGTAACGATATGTTTAAAAAGGCAGAAGAGGTAGCAAATTGTGCATGTACAACGGACCGGATACAACATAAGAGAATGCAATAGGTGTAAAGGATTTGCATTGCTGAGAAGATGATATCTCACAAAGAATCTCAAATTAAAAAAAAAATGTAACGGCATATCAAATTTGTAGTATTCAAGATGCAAAGGATATATACTAACTTTCTAAATTTTGGAGAGCTTTTTTCAGCAGCCTGTAGTTGGGCTTCATCTCTTGTTTTCCTGATGCCAATTTGAATCCTTTTTTTATTACTAAACAGAACCTGGAGCAGCACATGTGTAACCAAGATAAAGGCGAAATGGTAAAGCAGAAATTTGACAACATTGCTATTATTAGTCTAAAGATGCATCAGCAAGCAAGCAAAAGGTGGAATCTAATTCAGAGCAGCTTTAGGTAAGGTGGAATCTAAAGCAGGTGAAGTCAGCAATAATTCTTTGATTAGAATCTACTATAAAAGATCTCGTCAGTCATCATGAAACAGAAGCACTGGAATGATGTTGAGTTTCAGTTGCTTAAGGTAATATAGGCTCTAAATGGATATTTTTGGGGATCTGAAGTTCAGACCAGGTTGTTGAGAAAAAATATGGTATAGACAATGTGGGCAGTCAAAATGCATAACACAAATCTCAACAGAAAATTGCAGTATGAGTAATGTACCTCTATGTAGTTTTTTTGGTCGGTTTTTTCGTATAGGTAATATATACAAAAAAGGCATTTTGTCAAGTTCACTCTGTTACAATAATAAAAGTAGAACGAAACAAAAGATAGAAGAAATAGCAGACAAGAAATAATCAAGGGTTCTTGCATTGGCAAGGACATTTGCATTGCTGAGAAGATGATACCTCACAAGGAATTTGAAATAAAAAAATGTAACAGCATTTGAAACTTGCAGAATTCAAGATGTGAAGAATATATACTCACTTTCCAGATTTTTGAGAGCTTTTTCAGCAGCTTGTAGTTGCGCTTCATCTCTTGTTTTCCCGATGCCAATTCGAATCCTTTTTTATTACTAAACAGTGCAATAAACATTTATTACCAGTGGTTACTATAAATTCTATACCAAATTACGGGTATCTAGCCCTGCTTTGCAGTGTACCGACTATAATTTCAGAACAAAAGCAAACTACAAGTGATTGACATATTTTGCCATGTACTGAATACTGACTACGATTTCAGAACAAAAGCAGATTACATGACTGATGTATTTTGCCATGTAGTGAGTACTGACTACAATTTCAGAAGAAAAGTAAATTACCAGTGGCTGCTGTATTTTGCATTGTAGCGAGTATAACCTTCAGCAGTATAGTAGTGATGAGCTATGTATTTGTAGCTAACATCAACAAGCAGTCACACCTTGAAATTTACACACGGAGCAAACTAAAGAACATACGGAAATTTGTCATGATCAAAAGATTTAGGCTTAACTCTGTGCGTCATGGTCATATGGAGAGCACAGGTTTGTGTGAACAAAGCAAAAACGGCTGAAATTCAGATGGCCTAACAACTAATAAGAGCTCACTTGCTATAAATTTGGTATATCTCAGAACCTCCCCACAGCTCGGTGTACTCCCGGTCCCGGCCAGGCACGGACACCTGCGCTGTCAGCTTGTAGAGTGCAAACCGGTTGTCGTGCATGCTCGACCAGGATGCAAGATGCAATCTTTCACCAAACAAGGAAAAAGGACACGGATTCTTGCAACAGTCGAGATAAACGTGCAAACCCTAACCATTGGGCCAGCAGAAACCCTTCGATAGATTCGATTGCACGAAAAATCCGTCGATAGGAACCCTAGGAACGCGGCTAAGATGGAGGAAAGCAGAAATATACTGTGAACCGTGTCACGTCCAAACGCTACAAAACCCATGAAAAGGGGGAGAGGAGAGGAAACGCTCCCGGATTTGCCAAACGGGACCAAATCGGCACCAATTAGAGCAAGAAAACAAGAATACATACACCCTAAGAACACCACCGTGCGAATCCTCGTCAAATCCCACGAATCCAGCACTACGCACCAAAACCCCAAATTTGACCGCGAGAACCGCAGAAAGAACAAAGCGAGAAAGAAGGCTCGGAAGAGGAAGGACCAGCGCCTGCTCAGATCTCGAACCCCAGGTGAAAAAAAAACTGAAACCGCAAAGCGAAGGATCGATACATATACACGGGGACAAGAATAGGCCGGAGAGGCGCGGGCGCGGGGCGTCGGTGCCGGCGGCGGCGGGCGCGTTCTCCCGAGCCGGTGGCGGTGGCAGGCAGGGGCGCGGGGACGGGGACGGCGTTGCGGCGCCAGACAGAACGGGAGAGGGAGAGGGAAGGCCAGGAGGCGGAGGGGAATGGAGCGAGAGAACAGACGGCGGAAGGTTCTAGCTCGGAGCGCGTGGAGCGAGGCGTCCCGCGACGTGTCCCGCGTCCGTTCACAGCAAGGCGCACGCGCTCATGTCCACGGCATCTTGGACGTCCACTGCGCATCCGACGGCTGGTCTTCTTCGGAGTGACGTGGCCACTGTAAGCTGTCCTCAAATCTGCCCTCTTTTATATAGTAAGATGCACAGCACACATGCTTTCTTCTTTTATGTGCAAGCACAGCACACATGTAGTCATGCGCCATTCTCCTTCCAACATATCTCACATAACACACATGCATGCTACATGCATGTATGCATGTAGACCTCGGTTTCAGTGCCAAATATGTGACTTCTCTCTTTGCTAGCAATTGAAAGGAGCTGCTGCGTTTTCTCATGCACAAATCTGAGAACAATTAAAGTACTAGCATTAGGTAGTAACCAGTTTTTATATAAATAAAAACCAAATTCAACTAGGAGCAAGCTCACCTGTTGATTAATCTTTTTAGCTCGTGCTCGTATAATTGGTCCAATTGGGATGTCCTCATCATCCTTCCTCCCTTGAAAAGGAGTCGTCCTCGACTCTGATTGTTCGGGTGTACAAGATGAATCCGATTGCTCCTTCCGCGGCTGAACTCCGAATATAAGAAATGATATATGTATTCCTTCAGGGCCTTCGAAGCACATCTTCACTTTAGGATTATACAGATCATATATACGGCTGCATATAATTAAATAAAATAGTAGTAGCTCTGTGTCTCTAAGTATGATAATTAAAGACCGAATTAAATTAGAGTTCACCTGGTAATATTTAATGCAGCTCAATAATTCTTTCCAGTCAAATAATATATTTAGTTGAAAAGTACTAAGTGTGTCTATATCTGTATCAGCCCCACTTGCACCACTACACACATTCGCCACTTTCCATTAGACTTCCTAACCATTACAGGGTTGGCCAACCACTCTAGGTGGTCGACTTCTGTTATAAAGCTTGCTTTGAGTAGCTTGTCCAATTATAATCTTATAGCATCTCATCGATCAGGGGCAAATCTCCGTAATTTTTGTTTTATGAGTACTTTGTTAGGCCGTAGAGCTAGCCTGTGCTTTATCACCTCCCTAGGGACTCCGGGCATGTCGGATGCTTGCCACACGAA
The DNA here is from genome assembly GCA_036346405.1 of Phyllostachys edulis. NCBI lineage: Eukaryota > Viridiplantae > Streptophyta > Magnoliopsida > Poales > Poaceae > Phyllostachys > Phyllostachys edulis. The sequence continues at coordinate 42,243,802 of CM070557.1, read as the reverse complement.
GACATATGCGTTTGCCCGGAGGAAAGTGACGACGACATCTTCCTATTTGGGGTCGAAAGGATCCCCGATGCGAACAGTCTTCGAGGACTCCTCTGGATCCAGAGGAACCTCCTTGACCTGGTCATTCGGCTTAGGTGCAGCTTTAGGCTTCGACTGCTTGGTCGAAGGTTGCCCCTTGCTTTCTTCTTGAGCTGGTATCTGACTAACCATTTCGAGAGATCAACGGTCACATGTATACGCCATCTTTTTATCACATTGAATTGTGATTACTCCTTTGGGACCTGACATCTTAAGACATTGATACCCATAATGAGTAGCCATTAAAAATTTTGCCAAAGTTGGTCATCCGAGTAAGGCGTTATATCCCGTATCGAAATCGACCACATCAAAGGAGATCTTTTCTGTCCAGAAATTACTTGGATAACCAAATGTTAAAGGAAGAGAAACTTGGCCAATAGGTTTGACCGAAGACCCAAGTACAATACCATGAAAAGAGTATCGTACCGGTCTTACTTTGATCCTGTGTACTTGCATCTCATTCAAGGTACTCGCAAACAGGATGTTTAACGAGCTGTCACCATCAACCAACACTCGATTTACTCGACAGTTGTTGATGGTAGGCTTGACCACGATCGAAAACTGACCTGATCGAGTAGAAGGGACTGGGCAGTCATTCTTCTCGAAAGATATGGTGACTTTTGACCACTTCGACAGTTTATTAACAAGAGGAGGTATGCTCGATGGTACGTTCGACAGCCTTAAGCTATCTTTTTGACTCGTATGCCGATGATCCTCCATAGATATGCTCGATGGTATGCTCAGGATCTTGGAATGGCATCTCCTCGTCGTCGTCTGACTACTTACGACCACTCGCTTGCCCTACCTCCTCGAGAGTAGGAAATGGTCCTTTGTCATTGTAGTAGTCTTCGAGTTTTCGTTGAAAAACTCGGCAGTTGCGAAGGTCATGTCCTTCCTTTTTATGAAAAGGACACCACCTAAGCTTTTTGTTCTTCCTTTGGAAGTCCTTGTCCTTACCTCGATCGGGGTATAGCTTGGAGCCTTGAGGCTTCTTATCGCTTACGGCCAAGACTTCCTTGGAACTGCTAGCTTGAGACTTTTGACCCTTTGCTTTATTCTTCGATTTCTTGGTCTTCTTATCCTTCTTCTTGCCATTTTTGCTCGCCTCTTGAGGAATTCTATCATGTCAATCAATAGTGTTGTTCCATTCGACTGCTTCAGCAGTAGTCGCATATCGATCGGCCATCTCAAAGAGCTCGACAACAGTGGCAGGAGGATTTAAAGCGATATCCTCCATGATCCTTCTACTAAGGACTCCCTACTTAAAAGCTCTGATGACAGAAGAATCAGAAACTTCAGGAATGGAATTTCGAACCTAACTGAAGCGTCGAATGAACTGGAGCAGAGTCTCGTGGTCATTTTGTCTCATCCCGTGCATGTCGTCCTCTTTCCTAGGGCGATGTTAGATGCCCTGGAAATTGGCCAGTAGGAGGTCGTAGAGGTGCTGCCATGAATAGATCGACTCGAGTGGTTGATTTAACAACCACGATCGAGCAGATCCCTCAAGCACAGTAGGAAGGTAATTCGCCATTACATGCTCTTCTCCTCCTCCTGCTCAGACAGCGGTTGTGTAGATCTCGAGGAATTCAATGGGGTTTTGAGATCCATCAAACTTCTCCATGTTCACTGGTCGAAATCGAGGCGGCCAGCGAACTGCTCGAAGGTCAGATGAGAAAGCCCAACATCTGGTAATGACTTCTTGATGCCTTCTTTGCAGAAAAGAAGGGTTGATGTCACCAGGTGATCGTACATGATGATACCTGGTCATAGGTGGACCCGACCTATGGTAGGTCTCAACCTTACGAGAGAAATACTCCTCATATTCTATCTGCTGTTGCAGATTTCTGAGTCGAAGTGGTGAGCGATCACCTCTCCTGGGAGCTTGTTGATCATCAGGTGTTCGAGGAACTCTTCTTCGACTGGAGTGAAGATCAAGAGAGCATTGTGACCTGTTGTCGCGCCGATCTCCACACGGTGAGTTGTTCGAATGACTGGAAGCTAATGGAATCGTACCGCCATGACTTCTGGGTTGATGCCGGCGAGGGTGCTCAAGTCTGGCCGTCTTTCTTCTAAGCCTTTGTGCAATCTCTTTTGTGAAGAGGTCGTAGCCGGGCATTCAAGCAAGTTCCTGAGATGGGTTCTCGAGAAGATCATTGATGCGCTGGAGTTCTTGAGCTTCCTCCGATTAATAGTGAATACGCCCAAGCAGATTTCTTTGAGCCATGATTCTTCTCTATCGGGCTGTCTCAAGAACGTCCATACCAGGTCGTCGAGTTTGCCTCAATGGAGTGTGAGTATTTCGAGAATCTCCTTCATGCTCATCAGAGTGTTTACCCTGTTCCTCACCAGAGGTGTCCTCGTCATCACCACGAGGGGTCGCAGTGTGTGATCATTGGGGAGCATCCTCACTCCTATTTCTAAAAGAGTGATCATTATTTGAGGGAAGGACAAAGACATCCCGTTGATGATCTCCACTTGTGCTTGAGACCTCCTCGCTTGAGGAGTAGTCAAAAGACACCGTCTGGTGATTTGGAGCAAACCCTTCTAGGAAGGGGAATTCCAGGTTATAACCGTCTTTGTTCGCAGGTGAGCCCTGCGATGGAATGGTTGAACTCGCAGGAAAAAGCGTGCCCGACCCCATCCTTTGTGGGGCTAACCGGAGACAAATGACCACAAGATGCTCATGAAGCTCCAGAATGATGGCTTCCAGGACTTGCCGTGCCAGGTTGGACTGTCTTAGATGGACTTGAATATTTAGAGGGGGAAACCCTCATCATGTTGTGAGCCTGTCTTGGTACAGTCCTGATGGTGGTTGGATTGACCCTTGCCCTCTGAGGAAGCTGATTCCTCGTTTGGACGTAACATTGTGGGGGATAAGGATCCCTCCTCAGCTCCATTGATGGTATGGTCTCCTATAGAGTAATCTTCGGAGGCGACATCACCGTCGGATGATACAGTACTTAGCTCGTAGTCAAAACCGGCATCCATATCGATATTTGCGTAATCGGCCAAGTCGAACCAGTTCTGCTCGTTCCACTCTCCTGCCACGGAAGCTTTAGAGTTGGGAAAAAAATGAAGAAAAGCTGATGACTAGAATCTTCCCACGGACAGCGCCAACTGTCGATATTTTAGAACTGTTTGATTCGGGGGGTCTCCAAGACTCAAATCACCTAAAGAGAATAACACAGAGATTTTTATACAGGTTCATGCCTTCTCCGGAGAGAATAACAACCCTACTCCTATGTGGACATATTGAGTATGCTGGTTACAAATCAAAAGAAAGACTCAAGTGTAATGTCTTGTGCTTCTTATTGCCCTCTCCCCCTTCTCCTAATGATCCCGCCTTTTTATATAGTACTCGAAGTGGGTTACCGTTTCTCTAGTCCAAATGGTGCCTCAACGCTTCAGATGATGGAGCCGTTACTGGAGATTATTATGGGAGTAGTAACATTCCCACGTCGCCAAACAGTTATCACCAAGATAGAGAGTTAAATCATGCCATTATTCTAAAGAATAACAGCGTAATTAACTACCCATATCTTTAGATATGGTGTAGAAGATTCCCTGATCGACTAGGCCCACATGTCTGTAAGCCCCATCGACTAGGGACTGGTTGTAGAAGAGCTTACGACCAGGTGGTGGTCGTAGTAAAGCTTACGACCACAGACTGATCATATAATAACTTACGACCATAAACTAGTCGTAGAAATACTTACGACTATGGGGTAGTCATATAAGGACTTACGACCATGGGGTGGTCGTAGAAGAACTTACGACCTCTAGCTTCCCATATGACGGAATTATTATCCATAATAAGAATTACAGATAAATAATTAAATGAGTATTATTAGATCCTCGTCAATAATAAAGAGATTTATTAATATTCAAATGGCTGCATCGTTAAAGCATTTGCCAAGTACAAACTCAACATGATAAAACCTTGGCAAAGGAAAAAGAGTACAACCTATAGCTCTACATACATCTTTGTTTTATGTGTCGTTGTCTAGGTACAGATTTTTGAACACCTCCGACAACTCTAGATTTTCCACAGTGTTGTATTTGTGAATCAGCTTGTTCCCAGTCCTTCATAGTTAGAAGTATCTCCTCCATCTCACTTGTGAGACGTGTTCTTCTCACCTCCAATATTATTCCAGAAAGACTGAAAGCAGGCTCAGAGGAAACCATCGAGACAGGAACAGTTAACAAATCACGTGTAAGCATGGATAGCACGGGATACGCTAAATTATGGTCATGCCACCAGTGCAAAATTTCAAAGTTTTCTGAGTTGAAATCCACCGTATTGCTGTCCAGAAAGGTGGATAGTTCCCCACTCCTTGGGTGAGAGGTTGGTCTTGGACTTTGTTGAAAAGGTGCCACTGTAGAAGAAGAAGACCTAGACCTGGAGAAAGAACCTGCACCCCAGATTTTACCCTACAAATTTGTCTTGTTACTTGAGGTGGATGCTACTAAAGGTCATTGCAAGCGGACTCCATGGAACTTATTTTCGTACCTTTGGAAAACCACATATAATCGAGAACAAACATCTATAAAATAGTTAGAATGGTCTAGCCCAGTAGCATCAATAAGATTAAGAACATTAGCAAATCCGTCAATTTTAGCTCTAAGATCTAAAATAAATGCAAATGCATATAGAAAAGAGATTTCTTTCTAATATTTAAGGCATTTAGTTTTCATAGCAAAAACAGTCTCTCTTAAAACTGTGTCATTTTCATAGTTTTTTAATTGACTGTCAATCTATAAAATATTATGCACAATAATAGGAGATGTTGGATAATAGACAGCGGACAAAGCAACAGTGGTCTCATAACAAATTTCTAAAAATTGAAGTATCTTCTCAGCAATGAACCAATGTTGCTCAGTCAATAGTATAATACCATCAGTGCTCATATCAATCCTTGCTTGGCCTTACATCTTGTAGCATGTCTAAGAAAGTGCCCCGTTCCACATGTAGGCCTTGCAGACAATTCGTTGCGTCAAATTTTGCAAATAGCATATGGTACCTCATTTATATGTGTGTGTAGCTTGGTTGTCCTATCAAAATTCTCCCAGACTCCAGATGTAGACGGCCTCGACCTATTTGCTCCAGTAGTCGCCGACGAAGATGCTGTCGTGGAGCCTGATGACGGAAGTCCGCCTTGCCTTTCCAGTAATAACTGCGGTTGGTTTGAGGCAGCCGCAGCCTCCATGGATGCAACTTCCTCCTGTTAAAGTCCATAATCACCAATAGTAATGCTATCGTAATTTTCCATAACAAAAACTCACGCGAGGTACTGGGCGGGATGCTGCGCCACCGTCAAACATGCAGCCATGACATGGGAGTAGGGCCTATGCAGAAGAAGGGGCTTGTTGCAAGTGCACACGCAACTAGTGCGGCATAGTGTGCGTGAGTGATCCTCTCGCGGTTCGTCCCGTGGTGTCTTTTATCCCTGCACATTATCTTGAAGCGAAGCTCCCTTGTGCCCATCTTGAATGCCCAGTGCATCTCACCCTTCTTGCTCTTTTCCTCTATGTACTACGTGATCATGACAGAGTATAGTACTCAGTCATTTGCTATGGCGAGCGATGCGTTGTTGCTTCTGTCAACAAAGTAATTTGTGGTACTGCAGAGAATTGCCTGCACAATACCAACCAAAGGGAGACACCTTGGGCCGTGCATGACCCAGTTGTATACTTCGGCTAGATTGGTTGTCATGACACCATATCGAGCACCACCCCTGTCATGTAGCAGCGGCCCCTTTTCCTTAAGCTCGTGCTCAATCCAGTCCAAGAAGCATTTCACCTGCGCCCTCGTCTTCCTCACCACAATAGGACCATCTGTGAGTAGCTGTGGCAATGCTTCGGGGGCTTGGTCAGCGCTTGAGGTGGCCTTTTTCGCTGCCTCCCTTCTATGCGTCTGGGTCCGCTCATCCAGAATCTTCTAGAGTGCTTGAAACTTTCATTGCTGATTTTGGTTGCACAGCCGCTTAAACAAGTTCATCAAGTCCTTATTGCAGAACTGCTTGTAGAAGTTTGTACCCAAGTGCCTCATGCACCACCTGCTCTGCAGATTCGCCCATTGAAGTGGTTCGTTCTCTCCCTGTTGTAGCTGAGTTATTGCACTCAGCAGACCCGCATACCGATCATGTATGACACATACATTTGGACGGCCCTGTACAACAAAAATCCTCAAATTTCTCAGGAACCACAACCAGTTGTCTGTGTTCTCACTTTCTACGAAAGCAAATGCCACGGTAAGAACTTGATTGTTTCTATCCCTCGCTATCGAAGCTAGTATCTGGCCCTTATACTTTCTAGTTAGGAATGTGTTATCCACATACAAGATTGGACGGTAGTGCTGGAATGCATTGATGTATGGACCGAAGGCGAAGAATGCTCACTTCAGTACCCTCTTATTGGCCCACTTCGGATGCGTGGAGTCTTGAATGTCGACATGAGTGCTGAGATTCCTGTCTTGTATGACTCAGAGTAGCCTGGGGAGGTTGTGGTAGGAGTCCTCGAACGTACCGAACCTTGATTCCAATGCCTTCTGTTTTGCCCTCCACACCATGGCATAGCTTACTGTGTACTAGAACCATGCCTCAATCGTCCGAATGATGGATCGTGGCTCAAAATCTAGATTATCCACGATCTCACTGTACATGAGGCTCGTGACAAAGCCTGATGATAGGTTCCTGTGGGACTGCACTGACTTAGTGACGACACATGTGTGAGGGGCCACTATAGAACATTTCCAGTAGGGCATCCCTCTATGTCGTACTTTACGTCGTAGCATCTAGGGTTAGAATTGACGGCTATGAATGTACGCTGCACCGACAAGGCCCAGAATTTGACCGCCTCCTGCATGGCCTCCTTGCATTTGTACATAGCTCCTTGCTTGACCTCGCTCTGGTCGTACTCCCACGGCACACAGGAGCCTTCATTAATGATGAGGTTGTCGAACTGGTATGTGTTCCACTTGGATGGAACCGCTTACTAGTCCACATAAACCCCGTCATCGGATCCTTCATCTTCTAACAATGCCATGTAGTCCCGGTCTTTGAGATCCATTCTTTGCACTGGGGATTCTAGCTCCTCACCCTTGTCAGCAAGCCCACTAGCTTGCCCGACTGAAGGAGCTCCTTCCACATGGTCCTCATCGATAGGATCAGCTACTCCTGGACCTTCGACCACTGCATGCACCGTGCAGTGGCTGGAGTCCTCGATTTCTTCGTTGGCATCACTAACCCCTTCTTGTTCAGTCGCCGATGTAGGAGTGGGCTTGGCCTATGTCTAGGCCAGAAGGCCCAAATCCGACCCTTCCGCCCTCGCCATACGTACATTTGACTGCCATGACTTTGTTCCCTTGTGCTGTACTAACTCCCAATATGTGCTCTGTGTTGGTTGGGGGGCAAGGCAATTCAATCTCAGATCATACACAACATGGTCCAAATCGAATGAGTGAAACAACCACCGTATCACAGCGCCCCATGTACTATTGAACCCGGGAGCGAAGGATCTCGGGGTCTCTGTGCTTCATACACTAGTCCAGAAACAGCTAGTGTACACAATCAAACAAAAGGTGATAACACAACCATAACACGCGATTCATTCAAAATACTTCAAGTTTGATACAAAAGGGGCATAAAGCCAACAAGAAAAACAACGGAAGTAAAAGCAATAAAGTAGACCACATGATTCGCCACAAGCAATCGTCTGGAGGACGTGGCCCAGTCATCTGAGTTCTCAATCTCCTCATAGCACTCCTCTCCTGCTCAACAATTGTATTAAGCAAGAGTGAGTACAAACAATCGTGCTCGCAAGTTACTCCCAATATCAGATTATAATGCATACAAGGAATCAACACAGGGAGGCTTATATGGCTCAATTTGCATGAAGCGACATTTTCCATTTAAATATTCATACTAAGTTTTAAAGCAATTTACTATATAACTAAAATTCATTTTCTAAATCTCAAGTTTTATCCAACATTCATCAATGAGTGGTGAAGGATACCCTCCTATCACATGGCTACCCACCCAAATTCCCATTTGGATAAACCATTTGATAAACCCTTTTGAAAATAAAATCAAAATCTAACTTTGAGTGGCTTTACTTATCATGTCCATGATCGTGGACACGTCTATTCGAATAGTTCTTAACACTATGCAGAGGTTGTACAACTTTTCCCACAAGAGATAATCACTCGTAATGTGTGCTCACACACTTCTAAAGGTGTGCGACTAAAAATTATCACAAGGCCTTTACAAAGCACTATCCCACTGTAGTCCCGCCTCGCTAAGGTTTCACTTCCTTTGGATAGAAACCCGCCTGATTCAAGCCTCCTCTTGCGCCATGTGGGAATACATAAAAATAGGACATAAAAGACACCAACGCAACTGGATGGCACGACCACGGTGAAATAATACAGATTAATTAGCTAGGTCCCGCCCACACAGGACAAATGGTCGTACGATGGGGCTTAGCAAGACGTGGCTCGAATACCGGTCCTTAACTGACTTGGGCGATATTCCAAAATAACCCTTGGGTCTTAATCACAGAAATGTCTCGATCCCGTGCATAAACATGCACCCATCCAAACATCCATTTCGCCCAAGTACAAATCAATTTTCATTTTTGTTTAACAAGTCAAATCATTTTCCAAAATTTCTATGGTAACAGCAATACCATAGCATCATTTCAAATCATAGTTGAACTTTTTTTTGGCTAAATTCTCCAAATTAAACCCTTTTGGTCTAAGCTTTGTCTAAGCATAACGTTGTCTAAGCATAACGTTTTCAACATGTTCTAGCTCATACTAGTGTATCAACTAAATTTTAACTAAGGTATCAAGGAATGACTAACTTAATAGCAAAGTTTGGCTATACAAAGGAATTGGGAATAACTATAAATCTTAAAACATGAATTTAAATAAGCATACAATAATAATTTAAAACAGAATTTAGATAATTTAAAATACTGGGATTCGATGTCATCAAAGGTCTAACTTGCCTTGCTCGTATGCTTGAGGATTTACTTCTTCGAAATATTCAAGTTCCCCGAAGTCGTCGAAATCTACATGCGAAAGTGAGGCAAATTCAAATAACTTCAAATGAACTCCAAATTAAATAATTTTTAGTGTAGAAAGCTATATATTGATTTTAGATGAATTTAGAAATTTGAATCACTTGAATTGGAGCTCGAACGAAGGAGAATGGGCTCTCGGAAGTTCTGAAATCACATGGTCGAAAGGAGGCTTGGAATACCTGGTCGAAAGAGGTTTGACTGGTCAGAAGGAGGTTTGACTACCTAGTCAAAAGAGGTTCTACTGGTCGGAAGGAGGTTTGACTACCTGGTCGCAAGATGTTCGATTGGTTGGAAGGAGGTTTGACTACCTGGTCGAAAGATGGTGATCGGCGGCGACGAAGAGAGCGGTGGCGAGATGGCCGGCGGCGGGGCTCGGCGGAGCGGTCGAAGACGGTGTGGGCGCTCCAGTGAACTCCTGGCGATGACAAGGGGAGCCTCGGGTAGAGCACGGTCTTACAAAGCCGGAGGTGAAGACAGCGTTGACGGAGAGGCTTTGACGGCGGCGCTAGAGGAGGTGGCACGAGCTCCAGATGGCGGTGGCAAAACTTGAAGTACAGCGAAACGAGGGTAAGAGAGAGAGAGAGGGAGGGAGAGTTGAGGGGAAAACAAAAAGGAGGCCAAAGGGCTCCTTGGTGCTCCATTTATAGAGGAAGGAGGGGGGACCGACCGTCTAAATGGAGCGGCGGGATTAATGCGCAGACAACATTTAATGTGCACGGCACGGCAGAGACAACGGCATTTTAATGCGCACGGCGCTACGGAAAAAGAGAGAGAGGGAAAGACACACCGAGGTGAGGGTGGTCGAAAATGAGAGGGTGGTCGAAACCGAAGGGGTGGTCGAAACTGAAGGATGGTCGAAACTGAAGGGGTGGTTGAACTTTTTTTGAAAATGTCCTAAAAACTAGGATGTTACAAACCTACCCCCCTTAAGGGAATCTCGACCCCGAGATTCAGACCTGGCCAGCAAAAATGTGGGGATACTCGGCCTTCAGATCTTCTTCTCGTTCCCAGGTGGCTTCTTCTTCTGAGTGATTACTCCATTGGACTTTACACGAACAGATGATCTTGCTTCTAGTAATGCGCTCTACGACACCAAGGATCTTGAGTGGCTGCTCCACATAGGTGAGGTCCTCCTAAAGATCAATGCTCTCTAGCAGTGTTTGCTCTGATGGAACTTGAAGATACTTCTTTAGTAGTGACACGTGGAAGACGTTATGAACTGTGGATAGAGATATCGGTAGCTCTAATTGATAGGCGATTCCGTCTCTTCTTCCCAAAATTTGGTATGGTCCAACAAATCTTGGTGCGAGTTTTCCTTTGGTCTAGAATCTTCTTACTCCTCTGAGTGGAGTTACTCTGAGATAGACAAAATCTTCTATTTCAAAGGATAATTCTCTGACGATTGTCAGCATAAACTAGTCTTTTCTTCAACTCCTGGAAACCTTGCTCACAAGCATCTGTCCATTCAAATTTCTTCTCTTTCTCCAAAAGTTGAGTCATAGGTCTGGCGGTTTTAGAGAAACCTTCGACAAATCTTCGGTAATAACCAGCTAAACCAAGGAAACTCCATACTTCGGTGACGGACTTGGGTTGCTTCCAATCCATCATAGCTTCAACTTTGGTGGGATCTACTGCAACTCCCCTTGCTGACACAATATGTCCGAAAAAAGCTACTTGGTTTAGCCAAAATTCACTCTTACTGAATTTGGCATAGAGCTGTTGCTCCATGAGCCTCTCTAAGACTGTCCTGAGATGCTTCTCATGCTCTTCTTCATCCTTTGAGTAGATGAGAATGTCGTCCATGAATACGACCATAGACTTATCCAAGAATTCTATGAATACTTTATTCATCATGTTCATGAAATAAGCTGGTGCATTCGTCAACCCGAATGATATTACTATGAACTCATACAGTCTATATGTTGTGGTGAAAGCAGTCTTAGGGATATCTTCTGGTCTGATCTTCAACTGATGATAACTGGATCTTAAGTCAATCTTGGAGAAAACACTTGCTCCTTTCAACTGATCAAAGAGATCGTCGATCCTGGGCAAAGGATACTTGTTCGTGATTGTGACTTCATTGAGTGATCTGCAATCCACACACATCCTCATGCAATTATCTTTCTTTTTGACAAACAGTACCAGTGCTCCCCAAAGAGATGAACTTGGCTGAATATAACATTTGTCTTGTAATTCTTCAATTTGTTTCTTCAATTCTGCCAACTCATTTGCAGGCATTCTGTAGGGTCACTTTGAAATCAGAGCTGTCCCTGGGACTAGGTCAATTAGGAACATGATGTCCCTATCTGGTGGCGTACCAGGTAATTCTTCAGGAAATACAACCGGGTATTCTTTTACAACTGGAATGTCTTCTAACTTCACTTCCTTCAGACTGGTCAAGATAGAACCTTCTCTAACTGAGGCCTTGAGTCTGAATTCTACTTTAATTCCTTACTCATTGATGAGAGTGATAGACCTATTGGCACAGTCTATTTGACCTTGATTCTTGGCTAGTCAATCCATTCCGAGAATCACATCCAATCCTTGGAAGTGCAAGACTATTAAGCCTGCAACGAAGGATACTCCTGATATTTCCAAGGTAAGATTTGGGCATAGAGAACTAGTCCTCATTTCCGAGCCCAGAGAATGGATTAATATAGGGTTAACTAAAGGAGAGATAGATAACCCATATTTTCCCACAAACTTATTTGAAATAAAAAATACGAAGGTCCTGAATCAAATAAAACTAATGCTGGGACTGAATTGACAAGAAACGTGCCAAGGACCACATCTGGTACAGTCTAAGCTTCTTCTGTTGTGACGTGATTCACACATCCCTTCTTGAACTGAACTACTCACTTTACAAGCGGAGTCCGCCAGGTGGAACTTCTGATTTGGTCAGTTAGTTTTGGTCTTTGCTTCTTCGGGCACTTATTGGCATAGTGCCCCAATTCATTGCAATAGAAGCAAGTAACTCTTGTAGTGGAGGTAGGTGCCTTCTTCGAAAACTAGCCTCCGGGAGAAGGGTTGCGGAAACTGGAGTTGATTGGGCGCTGAGCTGGCACAAGTGATCTGGTAGAAGACGACTGAAATTCCCTGTGCTGAGGTGGAGTGGTGCGGGGCTTGGGAACCAGAGTTGAACTTTTGGGATGCCATTCTTCTATTGTGATTCTCTATTTCCAGGTGCTTGCCCTCCTAGCAAATAGCCTTGTTCACCAACTGTTGGAAGTCGATGTAGTCTCGAGCAATGAGGCGGACGGAGAGGTCATCATTGAGCCCTTCCAAGAAACGTTCTTGCTTGGCTTCATCGGTTGCAACATCTTCAGGTGCATAGCGAGATAACTGGTTGAACTTGTGCAAATACTCATTGACGAAGTGATTGCCTTGACGCAAGGTGTGGAACTCTTTCTTCTTTGGGGTCACCATGCCTGAGGGTATCTGTGCACAGCGGAAAGCCTGCACGAACTTGTCCCAAGTAATAGTCTGAGCATCAGCGTGAGACTAGGTGAAATTGTCCCATCACTCTGATGCTGGTCCATTCAGTTGGTGAGAGGCGAACAGAACCCTCTCACGATCAGTACACCAGACCATGTCTAGTTTCTTGCCGACTGCCCTAAGCCAATCATCGGCCTCCATTGGCTCGGTGCTGCTGGAAAAGGTCGGAGGATGCATCCTCATGAACTCTGATATGTTAGCCCTTGGAAGAGGTGGAGCGTGAGCTTGAGATTGAGCTGCTGCTGTTGCTTACAAGTTCTGCGCATTGTTGATCGATTGCGTGAGTAGATTAATTAGTTGGACCTAGTTGGCCATCATTTGGCGCCAATCAGGTCCTTCAGCTGGGGGGGTGGTGGTGGCGGAATTGGGTTCTCTTGATCACCCACATTCTCTCTGTCCTGACTGTTGGTGCTACCACTGCCATTGCGAGTAGTCACCATCTGATAAATCTTCAAAGACTTAGGAAAGAAAGGAGAAACTAAGGGGGATAGAGCGAAACAAACCGCCCAGACAAAACGACTAGAGGCTAGTCATTAAAATGCTTACGACTAGAGACTAGTCGTAGAAAAGGCTTACGACTAGGGAGGTGGTTGAAACAAGACTTATGACCAACTTGAAAAGCTTTTCCAGAAACTTTAATAGCTTTATACAACATTCTACTCGTTGTTCACGGTCTTCGATGACTCTTGTACGACGAGGTTCTCTTGACAGTTTCAGGTCTTGTGCTCTTGGACACAAAGGTTAATAATCGTGAGATCATCTATAGAAATTTTCAAGGGAAAAAAAGATCCATTTAGCGTTGTAAAATGGTGAAGAGAGAATTAGGTAAGAAAGAATTGCGAAAAGAAGTTAAGCATAGATAGATGACCAAGATGAGGAGAGAACAAATTATTTTTCTTGTTATATAAAATAAGTTTTGAAATGTTCTAACTATCGGCCTTTCTAACTAGGTTACGACCTACAGTCGATATGGCTCTGATACCACTTCTTGTCGAACCCGGGAGCGAAGAATCCAGGGGTCTCTGTGCTTCATACACTAGTCCAAGAACAGCTAGTGTACACAGTCAAACAAAAGGTGATAACACAACCATAACACGTGATTAATTCAAAATACTTCAAGTTTGATACAAAAGGGGCATAAAGTCAACAAGCAAAATACAGTGGAAACAAAAGCAGTAAAGTAGACCACACGATTCACCACAAGCAATCGTCTGGAGGGTGTAGCCTAGTCGTCCGAGTTGTCAATCTCATCGTAGCACTCTCTCCTGTTCAACAATTGTAATAAGTAAGAGTGAGCACAAACAATCATGCTCGCAAGTTACTCCAATAATAGATTGTAATGCATGCAAGGATTCAACAAAGGGAGGCTTATATGGCTCAATTTGCATGAAGCGACATTTTCCATTTGAATATTCATACTAAGTTCTAAAGCAGTTTACTCTATAACTAAAATTTATTTTTCTAAATATCAAGTTTTATCAGATAAAATTCATCAACGAGAGGTGAAGGATACCCTCCTATCACATGGCTACCTGCCCAAATCCCCATTTAGATAAACCATTTGATAAAGTCTTTTGAAAATAAAATCAAAATATAACATTGAGTAGCTTTGCTTAGCATGTACATGACTGTGGACACAACTATTCAAATAGTTCTTAACACTCTGCAGAGGTTGTACAACTTTTTCCACAAGAGATAATCACTCGTAATGTTCACTCACACACTTCCGAAGGTGTACGACTAAGAGATTATCACAAGGCCTTTAAAATACACCATCCCGCCGGATTCAAGCCCCCTCTTGCGCCATGTGGGAATACCTAAAAGTAGGTTGTAAAAGACACCCACGCAACCGGATGGCACGACCATGGTGAAATGATACAGATTAATTAGCCAGGTCCCGCCCACACAGGACATGTGGCCGTACGATGGGGCTTAGCAAGATGCGGCTCGAAGACCGGTCCTTAAGTGACTTGGGTGATTTTCCAAAATAACTCCTAGTCCTCGATCACAGAAATGACTCGATCCTGTGCATAAACATGCACCCATCCAAACATCCATTTCGCCCAAGTCCAAACCAATTTTCATTTTGGTTTAACAAGTCAAATCATTTTTTAAAATTTCTATGGTAACAGGAATACCATAGCATCATTATAAATCATAGTTGAACTTTGGCTAAATTCTCCAAATTAAAAACTTTTGGTCTAAGCTTTGTATAAGCATAACATTTTTCAACATGTTCTAGCTCATACTAATGTATCAACTAAATTTTAACTAAGGTATCAAGGAATTACTAACTTAATAGCAAAGTTTGGCTATACAAAGAAATTGGAAATAACTATAAAGCTTAAAATAGGAATTTAAATTACTTGAATTTAAATAAGCATGCAATAATAATTTAAAACAGAATTTGAATAATTTAAAATACTAGGATTCGATATGATCAAAGGTGTAACTTGCCTTCCTCGTATGCTCGAGAATCTACTTCTTCGAAGTATTCGGGTTCCCCGGAGTCGTCGAAATCTACACGCGAAAATGAGGCAAATTCAAATAAATTCAAATGAACTCTAAATTAAATAATTTTTAGTATAGAAAGCTATATCTTGATTTAGATGAATTTATAAATTTGAATTACTCGAATTGGAGCTCGAACGAAGGAGAACGGGCTCTCGGAAGTTCTGAAATCACATGGTTGAAAGGAGGCTTGGACTACCTGGTCGAAAGAGGTTCGACTGGTCAGAAGGAGGTTTGACTATCTAGTCGAAAGATGCTCGATTGGTCGGAAGGAGGTTTGACTACCTGGTCGAAAGATGGTGACCGACGGCGTCGAAGAGAGCGGCAGTGAGATGGCCAACGGTGGGCCTTGGCGGAGCGATCGAAGACGGCATGGGTGCTCCAGTGAACTCTCGGCGATGACAAGGAGCCTTGGGTAGAGTGCGGTCTTGCGAAGTCAAAGGTGAAGACAACATCGACGGAGAGGCTTTAAGGGCGGCGCTAGAGGCGGTGGCGCGAAGCTCCGGACAGCGGTGGCGAAACTTGAAGCACGACGAAACGAGGGCAAATGGCTCCCTGGTGCTCCATTTATAGAGGAAGGAGGGGGAATCTGGTGTCAAGATGGAGTGGCGAGATTTGCGGTGGTATGGCGGAGACAACAACATTTAATGCGCAGACAACGTTTAATGCGCACGGTGCGGTAGAGACAACGACATTTTAATGCGCACAGCGTTGCGGAAAGAGAGAGAGAGAGAGAGAGAGAGAGAGAGAGAGAGATGGGGGGGAGAGGGAAATACGCATCGAGGTAAGGGTGGTAAAAAACGTAAGGGTGGTCGAAACTGAAGGGGTGGTCGAAACCGAAGGGGTGGTCGAATTTTTTTCAAAAAGCCCGAAAAATTGGGATGTTACATGTACGCTGCTTTGGTCTTGTTAGTGGCACGATCGCCGATTGGAAATAACCCAAATCAATCTCCTTGGGACCCTCAAGAATAGTCCCCTTGTGAGGACCCTTGATATTGGATTCGTTTCAAATTAAAAGATTATACCAGAGGCATAAGTTTAACATGCAACGAACCCAATTTCAAGTTCCCGGATATGCATTTCATGTTAGCTCCCAGGATCAGCTGCTAACATGCACATATCCATACAACATTATATCACTTGCATACATGATTAGAATATAACAGTGAAAATTAGCAACGGAAAACATTAAGTAAACAAGAATAGAAGATCAAGTAATAAAATAACCTTCCCAATGGTGCGCCACAATCCAAGGGCAACAGACTGGGATTAAAGCCGAAGTACCAACGTTATCGCCTCAACTTGAAACATTAACTAGGACGTTCTTTACCTGCAACAAGTGGTTAATTCCACTGAGTACAGAAGGTACTCGCAAGACTTACACAAACTAATAAAAGAAAGTATTTAATAGGACCTATTCAAAGGATTAGAGATTATACATGTTAAAGGTTGTTCAAAGGAAAGGCTATATTGGCATTAGTTTGGCATAAAGCAACAAGTTTTATTCCTACACTTTGTAATTTTTGCAAAGGCCATTTTGTAAAACAATGTTTGGACCAAAAGACAACAACTAAGAAATTGATAATCATAATATCAACATATCAAAGTGGTTGTCCACTTTGACGATCCAAACCGCATGGATACCCATCCATGCCGATAACCACAATTGCCCAAGTCAATTTTTATTTCTGAGTCTAACGATGATGTCAATCAAAACAAGTGTCGTCTGTAATCGTGGACACGGCTATTCGAGTAGTTTTAACCCTACAGGGGTGTACATCTTTACCCACATGACTTGGTCAGCCCGTAAGCCCACGAGAGAGTAGCACACTACCTTAGGTATGCCGGCCGGGTAAACCAAGACTCAACATTTTTCAGCAAGTCGATATTATTGAGTTGAATCACCCATGTGCGACGAATCGCGCTTAGTACAAGCTTCTGATAGAGATTGCTAACCGGGGCACACATGTTGTGTCGGGAATGCCGATCCAATGAACTAAATCTAAAACTATGCTCACCCGCACATATTAAATTGCAATCGGAGCCCTACGAACACGTGAACAAACACAAATGGCCTCACTCCACCAGTTTTTCAACTCAATAACATCTCCTCCTTACTTAACCAAGCAGCGCCTATACACCGCGTGTGAAAGTACGTAAGGTACTTGAATTGACAGCCCAAAGTTCGGTCCTTAATGATCTGGACAAGACTACCACATACCCATTTGTAGGACCGGAAAGGCGACTAGAGGGGGGGGGTGAATAGGAGCACGCTCACTTTTTCACCTTAATTGAACTCAATACTAATTCACTCCAATAGCTATGGAAGCTATGAAGATCAATATTTAAGCACAGTGGAAGACTTGTATTGAATCCAATCAAAACCCCGACGCAAAACACCCAAAATTACCAAAAACCCAAATCTCAAAGTGTTGGGCGGTCTAACCTCTCAAATTGGCGGTCTGACTCCTTTGCCTAGTGGTCAGACTGCTGATTTTGGTGGTCAGACCGCCCCTGACGATGAACAGGAAAATCAGCACAATCAGCTTGAAAGCCCGAAACGAAAATCGATCTAACTTTTGATCCGTAAGGCCAAACTTCACGAAATTTGGAACACACCTTCCTAAGGATATTAGGAACCTATTCCAAGCGGAGATTGAGTAGATCCACGTCAAAGTTTTGACCTTTTTCTGTTTTACCGAAGGAGGGTTCAAAACCGGGCAAAAACTAAAAACTTGATCCAAATCTTGCTCGTGGGGGATTGATGATCTAGATGATCCTAGATGTATTCCCACACATCACAGCAAGGTAAAAGAGGGCACAAAACAAACCAAAAACCACAGGATCAAGGAAGCACCCAAAATCATCAAAAGAGAAGGGAAAACACATGAAGACTCATCTTTGAACAAACACCCATAGATTGATTCATGATTTGATGCTGGATACAGCCACTCCATCTATGGACGACAAAGCTCAATCCATGAGCACACAACTCAACACATCTCCCTAGAACCCTAAGCTTCTTCTCTTTCTCCTAAGCCCTAAGACAAACTAGGGTTTACCATGAAGTGCTTCAAGTGGCTGCCTAACAGCCCCCTCTCTATTTATAGGAGGCCTAGAGCTTCTAGAAGACTTAACCCTAATGGGCTCCCGTTAAGGCCCAATACAAACGGGTTACACATGCACGCATCTCAAAGCGCCGTCTTCACTTTTCTTGACCTAATCCACTTCTTGACGCACCGTCTTGCGCCGCGGGTTGGCATTAGGTCACCAAGGCGGTATTTGGTGAAATTACCAAAATACCCCTTCTCGATCTTTTCCGAAGACCGAGTCCAAAATGCGCGAAACACATCCATGCTTCGCCACGTGTAGGTTGATCCAGCGGCTCTCATCGTGTCGGCAAGTCTCTCCCATCCGGTTCCCACCGGACCACCTTGGCACTTGCACCGACCCCCGCACCGCTTGATCCAACCAGTCGTACCGAACTGCCCGTTCGGTCACCTTCATCGATTCTGCGCCATGCTTGAGTCACTTGACCTCACCCAGCATCCATGATCGTTCTGAACCTCAGCTCTCCAAGCTTAGTCCCGATCCTCCTCGCCGTTGACCTCCAAGCCACCTACACAGCAATAGACAAGCAAATATGAACCCAGGAACAAGTTCTTCACAACTTGACCCACGTTAGCCAAACACATGCAATATGCAACACATATGCATTATCAACAAGGAAATGACCTATCCCAAAATCAATCCACAACTAATATCATCATTGACATATAAACCGTCAGACCGCCATTCGCCGGCCCGACCGCCTCGGACCGAACGTAAAATCAATTGAAGACAAGGCCCACCGATCACGGATTGGCGGTCCGACCACACACGCATCGGTCGACCGCCACACAGAAACCGGTCTGACCGCTTGAGACCTGACAGATTCAGTAACTTTGACGAAAACGCTTGAAACTTCAAACCAAAAGCAACATTTCCAATTGTTTCATCATCCTAAGATCATGGGCACATTCCCATGATATCCACACCATTCTCATGCATGAAGCACCCTTACTATCAATCACTTGTCTAGATCCAAATCATGTTTTAATATACAAATTTTATACTCAAAATTCATGTTCAAAAATCTGAAGAAAATCATAAAGATAAGAATGTTTAGTATTTCCCAAGATTGACAGGCTAACCCCATCAATCGATCTACCGTATCTAGTGACCTACATGGCTAAGCATTCATACAAATAATAAATATATCAACACATGATTCCTAACTTAAGCATAGGTGTATGGAGTAATTAAGGGAAAACCACGATGATTAGGATATAGCTAACTAGTCTCACAAATTATTGATATACAGAAATAGCATGCAGGCAATTATTATTGCATTTCAAAATACTAAATTACCAAAACTGGGATCAAAATGATGCAAGAGGATGCTTGCCTTGATGGAAGTCCACTTGTTTACTCTTTGTTGCGTAATCGCTCACTTCGTGCAATTCGAAATCCAGAGAGAAAACACGATAGCGAATAAACACCGATAAAACCGACAAATCCAAAATGCTTAACAATGCATGAGATTTACATATTACTGAGATTATGATTTTAGATGAATTTAGGTATAGATTTTAGTTTAATTGGAGTTCATATGAATTTCTTATGGACTTTTGAAGTTAATTCAACTTCTAGTGTAATCATAACGACGGACGATACCTAGATCCTAGGTGATGTTGTTTTCCTTAACAGGACACTTAGTACTCACAAACACTCTCCAGGCATTCTATGTATACATCCGCGATGATCATACAGTCAAAATCAATCCTCTTATATGCTCTACTCTCAAATAGTCTTCTAAATTCTTAACAAGTATATTCAAAAGAAAAGCTTAAGTGTTCAAATGACTAATTGAAACCATAGCATTTCTAACTACTAGACTAAGCAAGGTCATTAAACTATTGACATGATTAACTTCAGGTTACTGATGTGGACAAAAGCTCAAAGGCTAAAGAACAAAAGTATTACTAATTTCTAGACTTAGCACTACCAAGGCATACTGCCAAATCTAAAATTATTTAGACTACTCTTCAAACAACCTATAACAACAAGATTTCTCAAAACTAAAGTGCTATTAGCTAATCTTCTTTTCAAATTCAAACTTTCAATTGGTTAACTCAATTGACATTCACACTTTTTAGCTAGAAGAAGGAAGGGTGGGTTTTGTAACTGGTTTACTAACAAAACAACCTTTTCATCACATTACCATTTCTTCTCTGTTCATTCATTTCAACCAAAGGACTTTTACAGGTCTGACAACTAACCTTTCCACTAAATCAAACATTCATTTGCTAATTATGTTCGAGTGATCAATTGGTTAATCACAACACTTCGCTAAAAGCATTAATCATCTTACAGGAGGTTCATCAGTTCTTGCACATGCACAGGATTAGCCAGGGGCGGAGGCAACACCGGTGCGCGTAGGGGCGTGCGCACCGGCTCTATCGGCCGCGCCCCTAGAGACCCCGCATGCTGCATCTCCTCCACCTAGTCCATTAAATGGAGGAAGCACCGGCTGGCTAGTGGTGGCACAAGCAGAAGCAGCACTGCAGCAGCCAAGAGCCAAGAACGAAGGAGCAGAAGCACGAGGAAGAAGCACTGCAAGAAGCACTAGGTCAGCACTGCAAGCATATTTGGGCCTCTTGGGCCAAATTCTTTGCATAATCCAATGTAATAAGCCCATTTTCGCAATCCTCAAATCCCAAAATCCCCATTCGGCCACTCCCCCAAATCCCCATCTCTCAAGACTCAAATCCCTAATTCACATAACTCACCTGGTGACCTCACGCAGCCGACGGCGACGGCGAGGGCGAGGCAATGAGCGGCCGGGAGGAGATTGAGCCAGAGCTAGGCACCACCGAGGGCGAGGCGACGAGCGGCGGCCGGCCGAGGGCGAGGCCGAGGCGGCGAGCCTCAAGAATCGAGAGGCCGAGCCGGGCGGGTCGGCACGCAAAGAAGAAGGAGGGCAAGAAGAGTAAGCAGGCACTGGGCCTGAGGTAGGAGGGAGGCGGGCGCCAGCAGCAGGGAGGGCGGTCACTGTGGCCAAGAGGAGGCTAGAGGTGGGGGACCGGAGGGCGGAGCCGCCGCAGGCCACTGGGAGGCGGTGCCACTGCTGGCGTCACGCCAGATTGCCGAAGAAATGGGAAAGGAGCGCACACGAGAAGAAAGAAATAGAAGAAATGGGGAAAGAAATAGAAGAAATGGGGAATATGTTGTTATGTGTCTTGAGTCACTGAGATAATCATATATGGTCACAACTCACAACTAAGAAGGTGAGCTAAGGTAAAATTCATAATTCACTCAGTTAATATCAATGATAATATCAATGTGATGTTGAGATGATGTTGTGAACAGAATATGTGATGTTGTATTGTTGTCTACTTGTCTAGTCTAGTTACATGTATTTAGTTTTAGTACTCATGGATTACATACAATTTATTGTAGATTTATAAAAGATGGACAAACGAACTTTGCATAGTTATTTCTTGAACAATTCAAACACAAGTATTACTACTCATACCAATGAGAGCACAACTCAACCAAAGAAGCCTCGGATTGATTTTAATCCCGATGACACCATTGCTGATCCAGCATGTCGTATACCAATTGAAGATTATCCCAGTGAAATTAGAGATCAAGTGAGGATGGCATATTTGTTGAAGGGTCCAACTCGACTAATTGGCCATGTTTTTCCAAAGAAAATGATGGATTGTTGGAGATCTTTTCAAGAAGCATGGTTCAACAAATTTGATTGGTTGGAATATAGCGTGTTAAAGGATGCCGCCTTTTGTTTCTATTGCTTTCTTTTCAAGAGTCCGTCACATGCTCATTATTTTGGCAATGATGCATTCACAAAAGTTGGGTTTTTTAATTGGAGGAAGGCTTTGAAAAGTTTGAATGACCATGTTGGTGGACCTAGTAGTACCCATAGCTTTTGTAGGCAAGCATGTGAGGATTTCAATAATCAAAGATTAAGTGTGTCACGTAAATTAGATGCTCGTGGTAAGGAGGACGAAGTTGCATATAAAATTCGTCTAACTACTTCTCTAGATTGTGCAAGATTTCTCCTAATGCAAGGTGAAGCTTTCCGTGGACATGATGAATCTGCTACTTCTATCAACAAGGGAAATTTTAAGGAGTTGTTGGAGTGGTATACAGATAAGAAGGAAGAAGTAAAGAAGGCATTTGATGTAGCTCCTAGGCATTGTACTATGACTTCTCCTTGGATTCAAAAAGACCTTGCAAAAGCTTATGCAGAAGAGGTCACTAAGGTGATTATGGGTGAGATTGGAGATAAGAATTTTTCAGTG
Organism: Phyllostachys edulis; assembly: GCA_036346405.1. Taxonomy (NCBI): domain Eukaryota; kingdom Viridiplantae; phylum Streptophyta; class Magnoliopsida; order Poales; family Poaceae; genus Phyllostachys; species Phyllostachys edulis. The sequence continues at coordinate 42,221,267 of CM070557.1, read as the reverse complement.
CTTATTGATGAATCTTGAGATGTATCAATAAAGGAGCAAATGGCTGTGATTGTGAGATTAGTAGTTGGTTTTATATTTTTAATTACACCATTTATGCATTGTGTGTCCTAACTTGCATATCTTGTGACATACAGATTTGTTAACAACCAAGGGAAGGTCAAGGAAAGGTTTCTTAAACTTGTACATGTCAAAGAGTGTACTTCTGCTGCATTGAAGGGTGCATTGCTTGGTGTGCTTGCAGGACATGATTTATCTCTTTCGAGGCTTCATGGGCAAGGATATGATGGAGCTTCAAATATGAGAGGAGAATTTAACGTCTTGCAAAGACAGATTCGAGATGAAAATCCGTATGCTTTCTATGTCCATTGCTTTGCTCATCAGTTGCAATTAGCAGTTGTCACCGTCTCGAATAGTGTCAAAGCTATTACTGATTTCTTCAATTATATTCCACTAATAGTGAACACTGTTAGTTCATCTTGCAAGAGGATGGATGCTTTGATTGAAAAGCATCGTGAGGTCTTATTGCGAAGGTGCGTAATGACTTGATTCTCATCGAACGGGTTGCATCAGAAACTAGCCTAGCTAGACCTGGAGATACTAGATGGGGCTCACATCACAAAACCTTGCTCCGTTTATATGAAATGTGGGAGGCAACTGAGGAGGTGCTAGAAATTGTAAGTGATGATAGTCGTCAACCATCCAATTCTGGTGGAGCATATGGTTTGATAAGAAAAATGGAAACCTTTGAATTTGTGTTCATATTGCATTTGATGTTGGACTTATTAGGCATTACAAATGAATTGTCACATGAATTCCAAAGGAAGGATCTAGACATTGTTCATGCCATGGGTTTGATTACCAAAGGAAGGATCTAGACATTGTTCATGCCATGGGTTTGATTATGGATGTGAAAGAGAACTTGCAAAACATCAGGGATAATGGGTGGAAGCCATTGCTCGAGTGAGCAAAAAGCTTTTGTGAAGCAAATGGCATCATTGTTCCAGATATGGATGAAAGCACCCCAATTATGGGTCGAATGTCACGTCGAGGCCATAGAGTGACTCAAGATCATTTTTATAGAGTTGACATCTTCTATGCGGCTATCGATGCCACTAAGTCAGAGATAAATCATCGCTTTAATGAAGTTTCTACAGAGCTATTGATATGTATGTCTTATCTTGATCCAAGGAACTCATTCTCCAAGTTTGTTGTGGACAAGGTTTTGCGACTTACTGAGATTTATGCTGATGATTTCTCCATAGGTGACCGTATATTGTTAAGAACTCAGCTTCAAAACTACATTCTCAATATTAGGAGAAGTGTAGAATTTCGTGGATGTTGTGACCTTGCAAGGCTCACCGAAAAGATGGTTGAAACTGGAAAAGATAAAACATTCTCATTGGTGTATCGTCTCATTGAGCTAACATTGATTCTTCCTGTGGCAACGACATCAGTTGAAAGAATCTTTTCGGCAATAAAAATTATTAAGACAGACTTGCGCAACAAAGTCTCCGATGAATGGCTCAATGACTTGATGGTGTGCTACACTGAGCGAGAAATATTCAAAAGCATTGATGATAAAACAATTATGGATCATTTTCAACAGATGAAATCTTGTAGAATGGATTTGCCTCCCGCTCCTAGTCATAGCTATTGGTTTTGCGGTATGTTCCATACTTCCATTTCATTTCAATGTTTGCAATTAGTCACAATTTTCTGATTGTCACGCTAATTTAGCTACTATTGTTCCACAGATTGCTACTCGCATGTATTTATACGCATTTGGATTGTTATGTTCATTAGTCAGGTACTACCTTAAGTTCATTTTACATTCTCGCTTTGTCTTTTATTTATTTATGTATGAATTTGAATTGCATTAGACATTTAAATGTATTATGTATGTTTTGTACAATTTTATTATATTAGCTTAAGCACTCCCTCTATTTCTGTCCTGTGTTCGCCACTGGGATTAGCAGAGAAGGCCGTAGCAGGGGCGGTCCAAGGTGGCTCGGTGGTGATGATGATGCCGGTTGAGGAGGCGATGGTGGTGGCTGGAGGGGACAAGGGAGAAGAAGGAGACGCATAAGCATAAGGAGGCCCAGGGGATCTCACCTATAGAGAAACAAAGACATTCTTTGAGGCATTAATACAAACATACAGAGGGCAAGTGGGAGGGGACCAAAGGCGGCTCGGCCATGGCTTGTTGCCGGCGGTCGGAAGGTCGGCGGCGACCACGTTGGTGTTGTGGTGAGCTCCTGGGTGGTGGAGGCGCGCCCAGGGCAGTCGGGATCAACAGGGCGACTGCGTGCGGCGGCCACGGCATGGAGGAGTTGAAGCGGCACTGGTAGCAGAGGGGAGCGGCACGGGTGGGGCGCCACGAGCCAAGCGCGGCATGGTAGGGCGCAGCCCGGGAGGAGATCACGCATGTCAAGACTGCACCCTTGGCGGCGCTGTGTAGGGGGGCCGGCTGGCAACAGGAGGAGGCGCGGGCGGCTCGGGCAGCGAAGGCGTTAGTGGCGCACGGGCCAAGGCGTAGGGAGCCGGCGGTTGGGGAGGCGCTGAGCCGGTCGGAGGTTCGGACGGGTGGGCCGGGCGGCGATGGTGGCGGAGCTGAGGCGACCAGATCGGAGATGGTGTGGAGGGGATGAAGAGGAAATGGAAGGGAGGAAGATAGAGTGGGGAGGAGAGGTGTGGCTGGAAGGGAGCTAGGTGAGCTCGGGCCTGGCTTAAGAAGATGGGCGGCGATGCCCTCATGAAAGCAATGCATGGGCAGCGCATGGCAAGGGCGAAGCCGGGGCAAGATGCAGGCGATCGTGGCATTGCGCCATTGAAGAAGAAAAACGACACATGGCGTCGGGGTCCGCCGGTCAATGAGGGTTAAGGGAGATGGTGCGGTATGCAGTCGACTTGATCGGGTCCCGGCGAAATGGTCTGGTTGGACCAACAGTAAAAGGCAGATTTGGTTTTAAAACTACTCTATTTTGACTGTGGTTTAAAAATAACAATTAAATTTACAATTCATTTACAGTAGATGCTTAGGAATTAAGTTTGAATTTTTCTCAAGGTTAAATTGGACTCCAAAATTTTTAGAAAATTCATATTTATTCATGATAATTATTCTAGATTTAAATAAATTGTTTTCCAGAGGTTTTCACGAGTTTTTATTTCAAATTGTTTTTGTGACTTTAGTTTGAGTTAGAGGTTTAAATTTGATTTAAAATTTTCAAATGCATAATTTATGCACATGCTCCAAAGATAATATAAAATGATTATGAGATGCATATAAATCTCATTTAATAAGAATGGGGCTGTGACAAACCTACCCCTTAAATAGAATCTTGTCCTGAGATTCCGGTAGTTCGGAAATCGGAACGAAAGACTGTGACAAACCTAACTAGATTTGTTTGGTCACTATGTCTCACTTCGGATTTCGTCGCAAACCGAACTGAAATCCAAATCATGTGAGGTTCTCCTTAAGTTTTAAGTTCTAAAGAGGGAAGCTATGTCGAAGGATTTTCCATCATCCTTCTGACAAGTGTTTTCTAGGGGGTTCTTTCAACTCTAAACTAAATGCATCATCTGTTGTCTTGATTTCCTTCAAAGATAGAGCTGAGAGATCTTGATAAAGTAACATGCCGTTGCTGGCATAGTTTCCTTTCCATTGCTTTATTTAACCTTTTCTTTCTTGATTTCCTTGTACTGTTGAGCCCCCTGTCGCCAGTGGCTAGCGTCTAGTTTTTGTAATTTTTTCAACTATTTATTTTTGTAATTTTTCCAACTATTTATTTGTAATTATCTTTTAAATTAATATTATTTCAAAAAAAACTTCTTTAGACATCGCCTTTCTTCCTTTTACTACACCATCCGGTCCAGAGTGATTAATTTTTAAACGATTAATTAGTGCATATATGGTGGTGCTCATTCACAAAAAAAAATAAGCACGGTACGTGTACATATAATGAACCAAGCATTGCAGCCTCGTTAGCGCACGTGACTGAAATGGAATGGTACTCCAAAACTAGAAAGTGCATTCCTCATGCGCCACGCGTACATAACTAGTGCAATTTACTTAACCCGGTTCCATTACACGAATCAATTTCAGGTGTTTGGGTAGACCAAAATCCCGGCTCATTCCTGTGGATGACAAGGATTTAGTTGACCCGGCCCATCCAAACAAGACCTTATTCCCTGAGAAAGAGAGTTACGTATAACAAAGGTTGTTTTAAAAGTGACATACTTAGGTTAACATACTGCTGCAGCGAATGAAGTCACAGACAGAAGAAGCAAGCCATGCATGCATGGAAACTGAACTTACAAACAAATCAAGATGCACGTACCCGAAACCGAAATAGAACCAACCGAGGCCAACCATCACGATTCACAGCCGTTGATTCCATTCGATTTGGGCAGTGGTATTTCCTGCACCAGCTTCTGCATGGCAGCTTGCAAGGACCCGCCCTTCTCCACGGCCTTCATCTCCACGGCTTTCTCCCTCGCCTTACTCCCCTGCTCCGCCTCCGACCCGCCCATCAGGCACCTCACCGCCCGCTCCAGCTCCGCCGCCTCCACGAAGTTGTTCTTCTTCCTGTCCAATTCCATAGCCACGGCCACGCCCATGACAGCGACGAGCTCGAACGCGTTCAGGTGCTGCTCTCCGTTGATGGGCCATGGCACCACGGGCACCCCAAACCACAGGCTCTCCAGCACTGAGTTCCACCCGCAGTGCGTCACGAAGCCGCCGATGGTGGCGTGGGCGAGTATCTCCTTCTGTGGGGCCCACCTCGGCCACACGAGCCCCCTGCCCTTCATCCTCTCCAGGAACCCTTCCGGGAGCAGCAGCTCATCTAGGTTCGCATGTCGGGCATGGCGAGCCTGGAGCAGGAAAAACATTACTAGTAAGAAAATTTTATCGGAAGGTAGCAATACAACCTGTTTTCGCTGGTTACCTAAAATTGTGGCGAAATTTTTTAATTAAATTTGAATTTTTCAGATGTAAAGACGAAATTTATCTAAATTTCGAATTGAAATTTGAATTTGCATGAAAATTAAATAAATCCATTTTTTTTGCCCGATATAAAAATTTATCAGATCCCACCAGTAGCTAAGCCTGCCTATGGGAAATGGAAGTTGTTTGGTACTTTGGTTGCTTTTATATGGGCTAGATATTGCCACCCTTTAAACAAGGAATAATTGATTATTTGACACTGTAAAAGGGTGAATTTTACGATTTGCCACTGTATGTGAGTATGACATGTGGGTTTTGGGACCACATGCCATACTCATATCAGTGGCAAATAATCAATTACGCATGTTTAGCAGTGGTAAATAATCGAATCTCCCTTTAAACAATGGTGGTGAGAATACAACATATGAATACGGAGTAGATTCAGATTTGGCTAAGTAAGCTTTGCTATTGGATGGCAAGTACTCCCTCCGGTTCATATAAACAAATCGTTTTGGACATCAACACAGTCATCAAAATACAACTTTGATCACTAATTACTATTGTGAATTATTAGTAAAACCCAATAAAATTATAATATTATAAAAGTACTTTTCGAGATGAATCTACACATATGATTTTTATGTATCTAATCTAAATATTCAAAAAGATATCAATAGCCAAAGTTTTCAAAGTTTGACTGCATGTATTCCAAAACGACTTGTTTTTGTGAACTAGAGGGAGTATATATTTACATGATTTGTTGTACGGTGATAAAATATTATAAAAAAGGCCAAATCCAAACTTAAATACAAGATTGGGCTGCTTAGTATGCCTCTGTTTGTGAGACTGGTATAAACAGAAATGTGTTGAACCTAGAAACGAAGGATCCCAGATTCTCTGTGCTTCATACACTAGTCCAGGAATAGCTAGTGTACACAGTAAACAAAAGTGGATAACATAACCATAAAATGTCATTCATTGATAATAATCAAAGTCTTTTACAAACGGGGCATAAAGCCAACAAGCAAAATACAGCGGAAACAAAGCAGTAAAGTAGACCACATGATTCGCCATAAGCAATCGTCTGGAGGGCATAGCCTAGTTGTCCAAGTTCTCATTCTCCTCGTAGTACTCTTCTCCTGATCAACAATTTATTAAGCAAGGTGAGTACAAATGAATGTACTCCATAAGTTACACCCAATAATAGATTATAATGCATACAGGGAGTTTACAATGGGAGACTTATATGGCTCAATTTGCATAAAGCAACATTTTCCATTTAACTATTCATACTAAGTTCTAAAATAGTTTACTCTATAGCTAAAAAGTCGTTTTCTAAATATCATGTTTTATAGTCTGATAACATTCATCAACAAGTGGTGAAGGATACCCTCCTATCATATGGCTACCTGCTCAAATTCCCATTTGAATAGAAATCCAAAACAATTTGATAAAGTCTTTTGAAATCAAAACCAAAATCTAACTTGGAGTGGCTTTGCTAGCATGTCCATGACCGTGGAGACGGCTATTCAAATAGTTTTACACTCTACAGAGGTTGTACGGCTTTACCCATATGATACGACTTCTCTGCTTTGTTTGGCATCCATCGATACCACCGTTCACTACCTTAGGTCAGTAGTCTAGAGCACGTGACAAGCCCTTTACAATGCGTCATCCCACCGTAGTCCCGCTTGGCTAAGGTTTCGCCGCCAGGTTCAGGCCCCCTCTTGCGCCAGGTGGGAATATATAAAAGTAGGTCATAAAAGACACCCACACAACCGGATGGCATGACCACGGTGAAACATTACAAATTAGTTAGCCAGATCCCTCCCATTCGAGACACGTGATAGTACGATAGGGCTTAGCAAAATGCGGCTCGAAGACTGGTCCTTAATTGACTTGGGCGACTTTCCATAAAATCCATGGGAATCGGTCATAGAAATGACTCGATCCCGTGCATCAATGTGCACCATCCACATCCATTTTGCCCAAGTCCAAACCCACTTTTATTTTATTTTACCAAGTTAAATCATTTTATAAATCTCTATGGTATAGACGACCATACCATAGTATCATTTTAAATCATAGTTGAATTTTTGGCTAAATTCCCCAAATTAAATATTTTGGTTTAAGCTTTGTCTAAGCATAGTGTTTTTCAACATGTTCTAGCTCATACTAATGTATCAACTGGATTTTAACTAAGGTATCAAGGAATAATTGTTTCAATAGCAAGTTTGGCTATATAAAAGATTATGGAATAACTATAAAGTTAAAACAGAGATTTAAATTACTTGAATTTAAATACGCATGCAACAATAATTTAAAATATAATTTAATTAATTTAAAATATTGGGATTCAATATGATCAAAGATGTAACTTGCCTTGCTCAAATGCTTGAGGATCTACTTCTTCGCAAAATTCGGGTTCCCCGGAGTCGTTGAAATCTACACGTGAAAATAAAGCAAATTCAAATAAATTCAAATAAACTCCAAATTAAATAATTTTAGTGTAGATAGCTAGATCCTAATTTTATATGAATTTATAAATTTGAATCGCTCGAATTAGAGATCGAACGGAGGAAAACGGGCTTTTGGAAGTTTGAAAATACATGAAATGATGAAAAAGGGAATTTCAGAATTTTTGGATTTATTTTCTAAAAGAAAAAGGACTGTGCAGCCGATAGATGGGCCCCAGACCGGTGTACTAGGTCCACGAGCACATGGTGGTCCATGGTGGACCTGGTCCGCAGCATAGGGCTGAACCACGTGGGCTTAGCCATTCGGGTGGCCACGCAAGCAGGAGGGTGAGGTGGCGCTGAGGTGGAGGCCACGTCGGCCCGGGGACGGCGACGCTCGGTTGCGTGGGTCGTCGGCGCTCCGTGCCGTGGCGAGCCCAGCGGATGATGCCCAAAGGATGAGTACGACGAGGGCGACCTGGTGTGCAAGGTTTCGAGGACACGGCGAGCAAGGTTCGCTGCCGAGCAACGAATGAGGCGGCGAAGACGATGGGTCGAAGGCGACGACGAGGTTCCGGCGACGCTTTGATGACAGGGAGGTGCGCACGGTGTAGCTTGCGATCTTGCGGTGCCAACGGTGGAGGCGGAGGCGACGGAGGGTCCTCAACGACGGCGGAATCAACAGTGGCGCGAGCTTCGACCGAAGCTCTTGGAGCTCCAAATTCCGGCGATGGAGGGAGAGAGAGAGGGAGTGGGTTGGGGGAAAAGGGAGAGGGGCTCAAGGGGCACTGGGTGCTCCCTCTTATAGTGGGCGAGGAGGGTGAGGAGGGACATTGGCATAGACGCCGCATGTGCGAGCTCTGCGATCGCAGGGCATGGGCACTGCGCTGGGAGTGACGAGGGCAGGTGGACGGGAGGAAAATGGAGGGAGCGGTGGCGGCGGGATTCATGGCATTCAATGCCTTGCTGATGAGGCGGCCTTGCGTGGCATAGGAGGCAACAAGCGGTGACGAAGGCGTGTGAGTAGCGCGGCATGGGCAACCAACGGGCAGGAGCAGGGAGGAAGACGACGGGGAAGGCGACACCGACAGGTGGGGCCCACCTGTTAGTGAGACGCGGAGCAAGAGCGACCGGCTGGGCTGAGCGAAGGAGGCTGTTCGATTTTGATCGGACGGTTCACATTGATTGGGACATTTGGACCATCCGAACCTACCATCTTGATCGGGCCGTCCAATCTTGATCAGACGGTCCACAAGAGAGGAAGGAGCAAGCGCTTGTGTTGAGTGGGCCGCATGGGCCACGCGTGCGGGAAGGAAGGAGCGGGCCGGGAAGAATTCGGCTTGAAGGCTAAAGGGAATTTTCAATGGATTTTTTATTAAAGAAAATACAAGAAATAGAAAAGGCTTTTTAGAAAATAGTAATTAAATCCAACAATTTCAAGAAAAATACACAGAAATTCCTTGAATTATTTGGAACTTAATAAAATTATTCATAACTTAACTTTAGCTTTTTATTTTCCAAATAAATTATTTTTGGCTTTCGGGCAAAAAGGAAAACCCTTTTTAAATTCCAGAAATCAAGAAAATACTGAATGCACTCTTTTTGACTTTAAATCTAACTAAAATCCAAAAAGTCAAATAAACCAAATTTTTATTTAATTGAAGTTTGGTTAACTCATATTAAATTGTTTTTATTTTTTAAAATTTGAATTTTAAGCTTTATTAATCCAATAAAATCGAATGGTTAATTTTAATTTAAAAATTATCAAAAAGCTCTGAAAATCAGGATATTACAAACTGCCATGGCACAGTTTAGCAAAATAGTGAAATGAGAAAAAGTTCATCTTGTTGGTACATTCTATTGTTCCCTTGCACGGCATAAATACATGCGAGACGACCACTGACCAATTTAATATCGTATTTCATATTCACTCATGAGTCACGACTCACGAAGTTAAAAACAATGTTGCCAGTGAGTTCCAAACGAAGAATGAATTCAAACACATATTTACAATAAAATAATCTGTGTTCGTGAGTTCCAAACGAAAAGGAATCAATTCAATCACAATTTACGAATCCAATCCGTGCAAAAAAAGAAGTTGAACATATATTTCACATCCAAAGCATGCACGTCCCTTATTAGCCGAAGAGTAGCTCGGCATGCGGGCACAGTTCCTTGTACGCCTCCTTGATAGTTCCCCCGCTGACGCCGGTGGCCATCGACACGTCCCGCACGGACTTTTTGGCGCCAGCGCACTGCGTCGCCATGTAGATGACGGCGGCCGCGATGGACTGTGGGTTGCGCCTCACGTCGAGGCCGTCCTCCAGCCTACGTGCTGCCTCCTCCGAGGCGCGCACCTCCTGGTTGCCCATTCCGAGCAGCGAGCCGAAGCGGCGTAGGTAATCACCCGCGCGCACCACCACCACGCCCATGTCCACCGCCTTCCCGGCCTCCTCCCCGAGGTGCTTCTTGATGTGGTTGGCGAACTTCCCGATGTCCTTCATCTTCGCCACCGCACCGTCGCCTGTCACCGAGGCCAGCTCCTTGAGCGTCCGCGGCGTGCCCTTGGCGCGGCACGCGATGTGGAGGCAGGCCGCGTAGAGCGCGTCCCGGTTCCGGTCCTTGCCACCCCTAGGGAACGCCTTGGCCAGTTAGTTGGCCTCCTCTAGCTTCTTGAACACCTCCTTGGCACGGTCCCTGACGGTCGCCACGAGCCCGAGATGGTCCGCCATGTCGGCGATAGCGTGGAACGCATTGACAAGCGCTTTGTCCGGGGCCGGCTCGACGGTGCGCACCTTCGGCATGAAGCCAGCGCCCATGGCTCCGGTGCTGACCTTGGTCTACAGCTTGAGCGGGGCGGACTGGGCGATGGTTGTGCCGAGTTGGGCGTGGGTGAGGAAGGGGTCGGCGGCCCCACCGACGCGGCTGCGGTTGCGGTCCTGGCCGCTGCCGCCGTCGTCCGCGAAGGTGCGCCACTCGGAGGACACGTCGACGTAGCGCTCGCCCAGGACGAGCGCGCACTCGATGCAGACGGTGTCGCCGGAGGCGTGGTCCAGCACCACGGCCATCGCACGGTGGCAGTCAGGGCAGTAGCGCAGGCCATCCGCGACGCTGTACATTGCTGCTTGCCTTTAGTTCGCTTGCGTCGCTTCTAGCTTGGGGAGCTTCTGTGGTTTGGTGGCGTGCATCGGTGCATGGTGTTGCTGCCTTTATGGATTATGGAGTAGGTCAGTGGGGGTGGGACGAGCAGGCGCCGGCTCGGACTCGGATTTCGACTCGCGTCCGGATTCGGAACGGATTTTGTGCCGCCGCATTGAGGTTCCACTTGTATTCATTATTTACATTATTTTTCTCTGAGGTACAAATACAAGGAATTTGGACACAAATACGGAACGAGTATGAATCAAATACGAATACCGACTCGAAATGACCGGGTTCACCGTTTCACCATGTACATATAACAATATATGTGATTTTTAAGAAATATTTTACTAAAGGAATAATTTAGAATTTGCTACAGTGAATAGATGGATTTCAGGATTTGCCTCCCTATGTGTCTATGACATGTGGGCCCCGCTTCACCATATACATATAATAACATATGTAATTTTTAAGCAATATTTTACTAAAGGAATAATTCAGAATTTGCTACAGTGAATAGATGGATTTCAGGATTTGCCTCCCTATGTGTCTATGACATGTGGGCCTTGGACCCACATGTTATAGACACATGAGGGGCAAATTCTGAAATCCATCTATCTCATAATGGCAAATTATAAAATCCTCTTTTACTAAATAGTAATTTGTCCAGCAATTTTAGCATTAATAATTCAATATAATCGATGACAATGTACAATGATAAAGAAGTAGTGATCAAAATGTTTAGCAAATTGAAGAAAAATTTACATGCCATTTGCCGATTATTAAAAAACTCGGTTAAATATTGGAATCATGGTATGTTCAATAGTTAAAGAACAATATATTGTAAATATACGTCTAGGACCAGGAGCATACTTACTTAACATTGTAGTCAAAAACTCTTAAGTCAGATCCAAAGCTTGGACCAACATGTGCACATGGATGATGGATCACGATCACTAGCAATTTTTCCTCCGTCCGATTTGCAACGAACTAGGCCAGTATTCCGAAAACCCAAATTGAAACCCTAAGTATTAACCCTACATTTCAAGAAAAATCAACAAAAAATCATCACATTGAAACCAAAACTCACAAGTTTAGTCTTTTTGTCTGAAAGAAATCAGAAGAACTGAAGATGTGGGACATGTCATATGTCGATTCCATGATCCATGACTTAGTCCTTCCGAAGGGCGATTGGGTGAGGGACGCCATGGCCGGCGTGGGCCACGATTGAGGCCTCCCTTCGGGCTCCAGCACAAGGGGTTGTGCCTACTGTCCACCGACCAGGCGAGGCGAGGCAAATCGTGAGCCGCGAGAGCTGGGAGAGAGAAGAAGAGACGCGGACTCCACGACCACGCAACACGACGCACTCACGCGAGATGCGATTGGGAGCTATGTGTGCGGCTGCTAGTGTTGGGTCATTGCTTGGCGCGCGCGTCTTGCCGTGTTCGTTATTGGATCGGCTTGATTGCTCATGCCAACTGGGCCGCACTACTGCGTTGTCCTTTCGTCCTGGGCCCAGTCGTGACATGTGAAAGCGGAGCCGTGGGGACTACAGGAGGCCGAGAGGTTGGGTTGGACCAAGGTGCACAACTTTTGAGGCACGGGGGTGCACACATGGTATATATGGTTTAATCCCCACTAATTTTTAGACCCGGTGTTATGTGACACCGGGTGGCCCTACTGGGCTCCGCCCCTGAGTATGAGACCACCATATTTCATTAATTATGTATTAACATGAAAAATTACATGCTTCTGTAGGAGTCCATCTTTTGCCTTCCGCGTCTATGCTTAAGGAGTGTACCTGACTGAAGATTGCGTAGTTCGCCGATTCCTGGCATCTTTGCATGTCGTTTGGTTAATTACATCTATGGGACAAGCCTACCGAATACCTCCCATTAAGCTGCGCTTGTGGTCGTCATCCTGTTTATGTTGCGTCCATATGCATGTATGGTGTTGGTGTAGATGTAGATAGTGATGATTAGACCTGTTCAAATGCTGGGCCGAGCCGGGCTTGAAAAGCCCAACCGTAAAAACTGCTTTTTCCAGCAAAAACATATTATTTTAATGTTTTTTTTGAATAAACAGTAATATTTAATTCATTTTAAGAATTAAAAAAAGGTTTTATATATTTTTTTTATTCATTTTGTCGGGCCTGCGGGCTTTCGGGCCGGGACATCAGGCCGAAAATGGAGTCCAAGGCCTGGCTCGGACTGGGTCGGGCTCGGGCCGGACCACCGGGCTGGGCCACCCATGAACACCTCTAGTGATGATGCAGATGTGTGGATGTTACGCGAGTGGCTTTGTTTCGCCGATGCCCAGTCATGTGTATGCCATCATCGGTTTACGGATAGAATATGTCGATGAAGGGGCTGACTTACGCCTCGTCGGTGCACAGTCATGTGTACTTTCTGCTCTCGGCATTTCCCTGTGCATGCACCTATGCATCGCGTGCATATGTGCCTCTCGGCGTGTCGCCGTGGGCATCAGCTGTCTATGCGAGGCTATGTGCTTTATGTGTGCCTTGCGTAGATTTCACCTGGGCGAAAACCGTGTATGTTCTCGTGTATTTTGTGTGCCGCTTGTCTAGGCGACGGTCGTGTGCCTTTTATAGCCTGAGCAGGCTGAGGGGGCTTAGCTGGATGAACACGTAGAGATTTGTTTGAAGGGTGAGACTAGCGCTTGGACGTATGGTTCGAACGCTAGCGTCGTACACTGTTGCATGCAACATCTCGGTTGCAACATCTCAGTACAAAAAGGGCAAAAATTCTTTTGCCACAACAACAACACGATCAGAGCGCTACATGAAACAAAATTCATCCTAAAACATTAAAAAAATCTCTGGAAAAACTCATTCTAAATCATCTGTTACTGCAACGCTAAAAAAATACAGTACCCAACATCTGAAATTACCTACTGCAACATGCAACATTTTTAGGGCACATGCAATACCTGCAAAAACCACCGGTGTCACCGCAAGGTGGAGCTCAGGATCGGGGATGGCCGAGGGGGCCATAGTTGCCGACGTCGCGAAGTGGAGGGATAGGGCCACGAGAGTGGCTGAGACGGAGTTTGTGAGGACCCCTAGGTTATTTTCGTAAGACCGAGGCATTCCCGGTCTTATGAAAATAACTCCAGGCCTCAAGTAAATGAATTCCAAATTAACTTCATCTAAGTGAGAAGTCCCGACTGAACTAGAACTCCGATGATCATGCGTACTGCTCCTCTGCAGGCACTACATAATAAACGGTTCTCCAAACAGTCCAAGTCCACACTTAATGAGTTAAAAGGGAATTCAAAAACAGCAGGTATGTGACCGTGTTGGCTCCCAAGGTCTGCGACCAACACGCTCATACCCTCATTCAACATCAATCATAGCCATACAACAACATACACTGATAATTCAAAAGACATACGACATAATAGTTAACATTCAACATCAATCATAGCCATACAACAACATACGTTGATAATCCAAAAGACATACGACATAATAGTTAAGTCTACATCTATTACAAAGCAGTCGACCGTCCAAATTCAAATAGGAACAATAAGTAGCAACGGAAGCAATACAAAAAGGTTCAGCATGGTGTGCCCCATAACCCATAGCAACCGACTGGGAGTTAAAGAACAACACTATTTGTTAGCGTCGCCTAGATTGGCGCTAACGAACTCATCGGGCGCAAAATCTTCCTTACCTGAATTCGCAGCAACTAGGTTAAGTACAATTGTACTCGCAAGTCTTACATAAATTAAAAATATTTATGCTAGAGGATATTCAAATGATGGCATTAGTGACTTAGTTTGCAGAAAACGCAACAATTTTCACTCTACACATACTAGTTTTCAAAATGCGATTTTGTAAACAAGTTTTTAAACAAAAGATAAACATGTGACATAGATATACGTTAATAAACAATTGAAAAAAAAATACCAAAGTGGTAGCCCACTTTAATAAACTAAAATGCATGAATACCTGTTCATGCCGAATACCAAGTTGTAACCATGTCAATTTTTAATTCAAAGTCTAACAATGATGACACCCGAATTCAAGCGGTCGTCCGTAACCGTGGACATGGCTATCCGAATAGATTTACACCCTGTAGAGGAGTACTACTTTACCCACACAACTCGATTAGCCCGTAAACCTTCGGATAATGACACACTTCCTAAGGTATGTCGGCCGGGGAAATCGAGATTCGGTACTTTTTAGCAAGAAAGCCCTATTGAGATAAGTCCCCCTTACGAGATGAACCCCAAACTTAATACAAATGACCCATAGCGCCTGCTAAGCGGGCCCGCAAGTTGTGTTGGAAATATCGATACAATGTAAATAAAGAAAATTAGTACTCCCATTCACATTATAGAAAATTACATCGGCTCCTACGGACAAATGATTGAACACAAGTGTCCTCACACCACCTGAGATTGAACCCAACAAAACCCTCCCCTTACTTGAATAAGCCAGTCCCCATCTCCAGCGTGTGGTAGCACGAGTTGTACTTGAATTAACGACGTCACCAATGTTCGGTCCTTGTTGGTCTAGACAAGACAACAACAAAACCTAAGTCCCGTGCATAACAACACTCACACTAACAACCACTAGTCCAGACCCAAATCACTTTTGAAATAAACAAAGTTTAACTTAAGAGATAGATACAAAGATCTGGAATAAAACGAAGATAAGAAAAATTTGTGTGACCCATAATTGACGGGTTAATCCCGGCAATCGACTTAACGCAAACTAGACTCGCAAGGCTAAGCAATCTCATATATAATATATATTTCACACAACCAAACTTAAGCATTCATGTACTGGATTAATTCAAGGATAATCTCATGAGTTGGACATAATTAGCTACACATCACAAAAATATCAACATAACAAAATAGCATGCAAGCAATATCATTGCATTTCAAAACACTAACTTATCAAAAACTGGGAACAACATGATGCAAAAGAAATCTCAAATGATGCTTGCCATGCTAGAAGTTAAGTTGTCTGCTCTCGGTGGCGAATGAGTCTATGTCGATCACTTCAGACTCTATAGAATTAACAACATCGAATAAACACCGAGAAATACCTAAAAACTCAAAATATTCAAAAATGTATGAAATTTATACAGTGGCTATTTTATGATTTTAGATGAATTTATGTGAAATAATTATTCCATTTGGATTTAGTATGTGAGAGTTATAGCAGTTTGAAAGTTAGATTTCCGAAAAATCCTAAAAAATATATTTCGGTTACTATTCATCCGAATTTATTTATTTGGTGAAAATTTGTAGACTAGTGGTGGGAAAAAGGATTACAGAGCTAAATAGAGAATAAAATTATAAGACTAGATGAACTTGGTTTAACTCATTTGGAGTTCATAAGAATTAGTTATGAATTTTCAAATTTAATAGCATTTTCTAGTGCAAAAATAATTCGGCTTTGGATCAATTTCCAGAGATTATATTTTCTAGGCCAAAGACAAGTTTAAAACCTATTTAAAATTAAATTTCATTTAAAATGAAAAATATCAAAATTGCTTTCACTGGATTTGGAGTTAAATTGAATTAGTTATGCATCTTTGAAGTTATGAGAATTGTCAGTGGAACAATAATTCGTTTCGGGATTTTCTAAAGCATTTAATACATTTTCTATCGCAGTCTATCCTAGCTGCAGACGCTGACTTGTGGGGCCCACTGAATAGTGTCGTTTTCTATTTAACTTGCGAATTAAACCATTCTGACATGTGGGGCCTGGTTGTCATAGACACGGTCCACACCACAATGCATGGACTGCAGGTCTACGAGTCCGGTCCACAAGTCTACGGTCCAGGATCACTATACACTTAAGTGCAGGGCCCGCATGTCATTCTCTAATGCAAACCGGTATTTAAACCTTGTTTTCTGTTCAAGACCCCACATGTAAGTGACTCATTAACTCGGCTAATACAACCATTAAATACTAATCAATGATTAACAGTTAATGACTGGGATTTGCCGTAATGGCTTCGCTACAGGAGCTGTTGGTGTACGACAACAGGGAGCTCCCAGTTGCGTCCTTGCCCGGCTCTACGCGCCATGGCGGCACCGGCCAAGAGCATGAACAAGTCCACAATAGTACTACACACCCATCGAAGTGGTTGGAATGTGGTGGTTTTGGTGGCCTTGAGCAATGGAGAGGGCGGTGCTAGGTTTTGGCCAAATGTGCACGCAACATTCAAGCTCCGCAGTATCCAAAATAGCGGGTGCCATAGCATCTAAGGGGTCTAGTGATGCTACCTAAGTACCGGAGAGGAGTGGAGGTGGTCAGAGGTAGCTCAGCATCGGTGAGGTCCACGACGGCGATGAGGTTCAATGAGGAGGGGTCACACTGAGCAAAGAGACTGACAAAAGGATGTCGGAGCAGCTTAAGGATGCAAAAGGGGTGGTGTAAACGAAAGTAATCGGGGGAATGCCTTACCACGTCAGCATCAGAGAAGAAAGGGGTTCTCACGGTCGGCAAAGGAGAAACTTCGAAATCCACGGACTCCTGTCGTGCATTCCCCAAATTAGTTGAGGGGTTTTCATTGTCATACATAAAGACACGATATGACGCACACTACCGAGGATAATACTCACTAGAGGTGAAGAAGGCTCGGTGGTGGCTTTTCGAGCATGCTCTAGCAACTCCAATGGCACGATGATGGTCTGAGAGCTACAAGGCAAAACAAGAGCTTACCCATGAGATGCACACGAGCAAGCGTCCTTCTCCTCGGTCAACCGGAGGAGAAGTGAGGAATGGTGAGGGTGTGGAGGGGTATTACGCCCGGGAAGATGACGGGGTGGAGGCGGCGTGAGATGGTGAAGCCCTGGGATTGGTGGATCGCGCGGTGGATTGACGGCGTTCGCTAGCGCAACTTAGGGCGTCACGACTGCATGGCGAGCGTCCTCTGCGAGCGCCAACGGGAGGAAGGTGACGAAGCTAACGCGTGGGCCCGGTTGGTCAGCGACTCAGGGTGGTGCGGGTTAAAGCCTGGTTCGGTTGGAGGTTTAGTTCGTTTGGTCGAGTCCGGTCAGTTGGTTCAGTCGGAGGTGGTTCGGACTGGTCTGACCAAGTGGTCGGGTCCGATCGAATCGGTCCGACCAGGTTACATTATTTGACTATTTTTAATTCAAACCTTTCTACTTTGATCAGGCTAGACAAAATAGCAAATAAATTCTAGAAATTCTAAAATAATTTAGGGAGGTTTTTGGGATTTCCTAGTACTCAAATAAAATCTTAAACCCCACTGTTCAAGATTTATTTGCTTAATCTAAAATCAAACCTAACCTAGGTTGTTGAAATGAGTTTGCATTTTCTGTGGGGTTAGGTTAAGTTCCAAAGATTTGGGAAAAATTATATTTATCCTTGATAAATATTATAGTATTTAAATAAATTATCTCCTAGAGGACTTTATAAGCATTTGTTTTTTTTTTTTTTGAGCTTAGATTTAAGTTGAAGGTTTAATCTTTGATTGAGATTTTCCATGTGCAATAAAAATGCAAATGCTCCAAAAACAATATGCATGCTGATGAGATGCATTCTAATTATCATTAATTAACTTAGGGATGTGACAGAGTTCGGAGGTGGACGAGGGGGCTCGAGAGGGCGGGGTCGACAGCGCCGTGAGCATCCAGAATCAAAACAAAGCATCTAGAAAAAAACGTGTTAAAAAATATCGCAACATCACCGTGAACAATATGCAACATTTTTTTTCTATAGATGCAATATTTTTTCTACTGATGCAACATTTTTTTCTACGGTTGCAGCATCTCAAAGAATAGTATGCAACATTCTTTTCAACGGGTCACAACAATTTTTTCTACGGGCCGCAACATCAGAACATTAGTGAAGAAGAGGAAGAAAACTAATTCAAGAAGCAGCAAGGGGACCTCCTTCGTCGACTTGTACAAGAAGATGTTGCCGGAGAGGAACTTGAGGCAAAGGGAGCACTCGTCCAGTCCAACTCGTCATCTCTGACGGAGACTCCAAGGCCATCACCATCCACTGCCGCCTCCTCTCTGTCCTCCCCACTTGATCCCGTGGCGAAGCATCCTATCCCGCTCCTCAAGATAAAGAGAGTGCAGCCCACATCTCCGATCTCCCTCCCTAGCCAGAGATGGCATTGGCCGCCTTCGCCGTTTCCTCACCGGCGGCTTCCACCGTTGCCGCCCGATCCAAGGCACGCCCCCGCTTCCTCCTCAACTCTCAGCTCTTACCCATTTGCTGGTTTCTTTGCTTGGGGTTTGACCTTCTATTGGTGGTGGGCACAGGCGTTTGGAGGAGGAAAGAACGAAGCTAGGACTGGTTGAGATAAGGAATGAGTGATGCTAGTAGAAAAGATAAGGCATGGATGGATGGTGCCACGTGAATATATGTGTGTCGGTATAACTACACCGTAGTGAGTTTGAGATGAACCATCCAGGGCATGTCTCTTGAATCGAACGTTGGACCCAAAGCATTCTCCTTGTTTGAATCGTGTAGAACTCTATCTCCTCCAATCATGCAGCCGGCATGCAATCCTTTGCTTGTGCTGCAACCGTTGGAAAATGCTACACGTACACACAATTATACCTTGCGGGAGGGTATCCATCAATGTGAAGTGGGCCCAGCGCCATACTGACGAGCCACGAGGGTGGCTTCGCATGTGCATGTATCCAATTTGGTATCCACCGCAAAACAGCCAGGGAAATGCATCTGCATGCAGTCTGACGTACTTTTGATCTCTAATCTTCCGCAGTTAGTTTCTTTTAAACGAGTGTCGGATTTGCAATTCGGTTGGACCTTTGTGCTTCTTACGATGAATCCAACCTAAGAAGTCCAATATTAGATACTAGCAGCCCACGCGCGCCGGATGGCGTGCAGTGAAATTTTGGAAAGTATGTCTCACGGTTCACACGGTGCGTTAAGAAAGATAATGAGCTAGAAAAGGCCTTAATTTTGGCAGGATAGAGCGTCACTTGTTTGTATGACTGCAATCTAGACGTTGTGCGCACCAGCTGCTTTGTCAGCCATATCATACAATATGTAGCAGAGTAAAACAAGCAAAATCTAAACGCAGCTGATAGTTAACATTAACAGGTGCCGTTGCTATTATAAAAGAGTGCAGAGCACGTGGACCGCACATATGGCATATGTAGTTGTTTCCAAAATATCAGAGGATGTTCTATGGTAGGATATATTACATAAAGTGGTTCAGCAGTTATTGAACAGGTACAAAAGCTGGCCAGATTGTAGTTTAAAAAGATGTTGTCAGAATAGACAGTAAAAGCACCTTGGTTTGGCAGCTCTGCAATGACATGAAGAGCATCGGTATGATGTGCCTTCTGGTAATGATTTTTTGTTGCACTTGTTGCATTAAAAAAACCACCAGGTTTGACCGGGGCTGAGTTTAGAGATTGTCACAGTGCATTCTAAACCATTACGCTATATAAAGAGATAGTCCAATTAGTTAGCACAGATTGGTGATGGGTAAATAATAACGTATTTGGAAAGATAGGGAGTAGAGCTTAACTAGAAAATCGAATGGATTGATAGCAAGTATGTCTTTGAGTGTCTTGTCTTCGTATTGTTTCAGGGTAATCTAAGCGGTACGTGTTTGATCACGAAGGATAATAGGTGAAACTGGCTGAAAATTTGCTTGAACGCTATTTTTTTAAGAGCAAAGAGGTAAATAACATCTCTTCTATGCACGAATGTGTAGTAAGCAGCAGTGCAGCTATAAGAGAGGCAAATTATTTTTTCTCATGTGGTAATGTGTGTAGCAATACGGTGTGCGTACTTTGATGTAATTGCTGCTGCTTCAGGTATGCTCGGCGATATATACCAGCGGCAGGCTAGACCTCCTGAGAAGCCTTCGTTTTCTGTGATAGGATGAGTAAAGTTAGATATAGGAATCTATTTGGAGATACTGATTAAAAAACGTTGTATTGGCTACGCTGGCTGCTGTATGCGTTGAGGATCAGTGCGAATGGTAAGCTGAATGCAAAAATGTGTAATAAGGCCGATTATCTGTGCGAGATATATTTTACTACGTAGTATGAGCACAAACTGTTAAAGTTGATATCAATTAGAACGGTGGAGGCGCACAGAGAGTTGCAATGAATAAGAGTCACAACACAGCCACAAAGAATCACAAACTGAAGGAAAATCATATGTACCACAACTCCAGGCGATTGGTCAGATATCTCCAGAGTCTGGTCCATTAGAGATGCAGACATATATGCATGTAGATGAGTAAATGGGGGCCGTAGGGAAAGGACAAATATATGAATTTGAAATCTAGTACCATCTTTAGTTGTTGGTTAAATATTTAAGATCCCATCGATCGCGACAAGATCAACAAAAAGAAAATAGATGTCGACTATTGTATGTCCTGCTTCGACTATTTACCGGAGCAAAGATAATTGAAGTAGTTCTTCTTTGTGATTCCCTAACTCTGTGATTCTGTTCTACCATGTAAGAAACAAGTGTAGTAACTGTTTGTTTATGTGCTGCACACAAAGAGTCTGCTAAATGGGTATGAGATCTGACATGACAATCTAAAGCTGAAACACCATTGCTGTTGTAGAAGGGGTTTTGCAGTTTGAACGTTGTCAGAACAAAAGCAGTTGAGAGAAGACGATCCAATCACTCTGTAGTCTAAAGCTGCCTCTTGTTTGTAGCAAGCACCAACAGCGGATAAAGTTGTGAACATCAATAGTGCCGAAGACTACATGTGCATCACTGTTACAAAACAGGTATACTATCTAACTAATCTATGCTACATGAATGGCAATATTGGAGCACTCATGTGAGTTTTTTTTAATAACACAAAATGACTCCAGGCTGCTAACTATGCAGAAAAAATAAACACGGTGGCTATGCATATAAGCTACATTAGGTATATGCAAACCATACATGTCTATGTGATGTAAACTGCTGAAAATAGTATAGGCTATGTTTTTAAGACTTACGGCCGTATCTTTTCATAAGAACACCCACAAAGAGGATAGGTATTGGATTTTTTGCCCTTTTTCGTAAACATATTCACCATCAAAATCTTTTGCACGCTGCCCCGAAAGAGTAACTGTAACCTCACAGTTTCTGTAAACAATAAGATAGAATAAGATATCATTTACAACATGAAGCACGTACAAAGCAGCAAATGGTATAATTTGTAGAGCATGCAAAAATATGTTGCTCTCATACTTAGCATCTTTTATGACGACCAATCTTTTGGTAGTAGCAGAAGATTGGTTTGATCCCTGAATAGAAGCAGCATTTGAAACAGCTTTGACAACACCAATAACATCTGTAAGGAAAATGAGATGTATTTTTTCTAACATGAGCCGATAAACTGCGTGGTCAGCATATAGCACTTGCATGTTGTTGTAGAAGAAAGGTAAGGTGAGTTATGGAGGACATACCTAGGAAATTTCTGGTTTCACCAATATAATTATCAAGATTTTCCAATGGCACAAGGTGAGTTATGGAGTCTATACCTAGGAAATTTCTGGTTTCACCAATATAATTATCAAGAAAGGTAAGGTGAGTTATGGAGGACATACCTAGGAAATTTCTGGTTTCACCAATATAATTATCAAGATTTTGTACTATCTTTAGCTGTTGTTAAAGTATTTAAGAACCCATTGAGTGTGTAGGACTAAACAAAAAGAAAATAGATGTTGATTATTGTAATCCTGCTTTGATTACTATAGCAAAGGAGCAACATAATTTATGGGGTGGTCATGGTGCTTTCTTACTCTGTGATTATGTTATGCCATTCAAGAAACAAGTATACCAATTGTTTCTTTATGTGCTGCATGTAAAGAGTCCGTTAAGTGGGTATCAGATCTGACATGACAATCTTAAAGCGAAACACCATCACCGTAATAGAGGGGTTTTTTTCAGTTTGAAGGTTTTCAGAACAAAAATAGTTTATAGAAGATGGTCCAGTGAAT
Organism: Phyllostachys edulis; assembly: GCA_036346405.1. Taxonomy (NCBI): domain Eukaryota; kingdom Viridiplantae; phylum Streptophyta; class Magnoliopsida; order Poales; family Poaceae; genus Phyllostachys; species Phyllostachys edulis. Next base: position 42,198,773 of record CM070557.1, on the reverse strand, counting down.
CTATAGTTTAAAGTAGTGTCTTCCTTGTACCAAGCACAAACTGTGGCAAAAGCTGTCAACATCAGTAGCGCTGAAGATCACATGTACATCACTGTTACTAAACAGGCAGACTGTCTAACTAATTTATATTACACGAATGTCAATACTGTAGTATTCATGTGATTAATAATACAGAATGATTTTGTGGCGCTAATTATGTAGGGAAAAAAGGGTCACTATGCATAGAATCTAGGGTAGGTATATACAAACCATACAAGTCTATGTAATGTAAACCATAGAGAAAGGTAGAGGCTATGTTTTAAGGACTTACGGCCATATCTTTTCATAAGAACACCCACAAAGAGGATAGGTACTGAATTTTTCTGCCCTTTTTCGTAAACATACTCATCATCAAAATCTTTTGCACGCTGCCCCCAAAGAGTAACTATAGCACCAGAACATATATAGCCAGAGCTTTCAAATCTTGTCATCACCAGGCACTAACCCCATAATCCCCCTTGCACTAATAGTAGTATCATTCAACCATTTCATCGCAGAGCAAAGGGAGGGTCTGGGTGAGAGAGGAAGGGGGAGAATACCTCAGAGTGAGGCTTCAGCAGCACCACTATCACCACTAGTAGCAAGCCCCATAGCCATATCTAGCACCCTTTGTTCATGCATAATCAACAAAACTCACATTAGAGCAATCATCAAAACTCAAGCGTAAAACCAAATTTGTAAAAGGGGAGTAGAGGAAGTGAGTAGGGTGGCATGGCGTCGAAGTCGAGCATCGACGGCAGAGCGGCCCGGCCGAGGGGACCAAGTCGAGGCGCTGCCTCCGCAGCCATCATGAGAGGAGGCCAAGGAGGGGGGGGGCGAACCGGCGGTGTCGAGAGCGAGGAGCCGGAGGGGAGCAAAGACGGGCGATCTGGCCTAGCGGCGGGCGAGGCGGGGCGGGCGGGTCGCGCTTGGACCGAGAGGGAGCAACGCCATGAGAGGAGGCACCGTGGGAGCTGGTGCAGAGGAGGGCGTGTGGTGCATGGAGCGACCGAGGGCGACGGCGTTAAGCGCGGGCCGGGAGTAGGAGGCGGCTAGGCAAAGGGCGGGGCCGGGCTACCGGAGGAGTCGACTGCGGTGTGGTTCGGGCGCGAGGGAGCCGAGCGGTGTTGTTGGCGAGCCGAGGCTTGAGGCGGCATCGGCGGCGCCATTGGGGCCGGAAAGCGAAGTGAGGAAGAGCCATGAAGGGATAGCGGATGGCGGCGGTCTTTGGCGGCGATGTTTACGGAGAGAGGAGGCGCCGGGTAGGGGCCGGGGCCATAGGAGCTTGGCGCCATGGGAGAGTGGAGAAGAGATTAGAGGAGGAGAGTTGGGGGAGAAGAGAAGGCACCAGGCGGCTCCAAAAGAACGACGAACATGCACACCGACGAAGGAACGACGGAACCATCGAAGCAACCCGGAATCGGACAACCAAAAATCAACTGCGCGAAATCGAACGGGAAAGACGGATTGTATCGACGTGGCCAACGCGGCGTTGCCTCAAATCCGCCTCGGTTTATACCAAAGGATGTTGCATGGCACAAAATATTTGACGCGTGGGCCCTACGTCATGATCTTGCTTCAGGGAATTTTGTACGACGCATGCTAGCTACTTTTATATAACCTGCCAACAGATTTTGACTTGCGTGTGGACGACTGCGTCTTTAGATACCGGTATTTAATTATTCTGATTTGTTCATAAAGTTTGCGTACAAAAAATCATGAAACAATCATAAAGAAAAACTGAAATTGTATGCATAAAACAACAAAACAAAGAATTCGTTTATTCAACCAATATGATTGTCAATTTATCATTTTTTTAGCAATCAAACAATGTAAATCATCAATCAAGCCAACTGATACCTGCAACTTCAAGCTTCGACAACATGGACAGTTTTCCTCGCAAAAAATGCAATATGGATAGTTTATCAGTCAATCCAACATGTATTGGGCTGAATTTGATTATTGGGCTGGGCTTATTCCTATTGGACTGGGAGGCTAAGGAGAAGGTCGGGGATAGTCGAATCCGTAAGTCGGTTCATGCTCCTCTATTCACACTCCTCTATTCACAATCAATCTGGAACTACACGACTATTTGTTATCCGTATCCACTTTGAATCCGACCAAGATCGACAGGGAGCTATTCGAGCTGTTTTCACCCCTAGTCCGACTGATCCGGTCTATGGTTTTGACTCCTAGTTAATTCTTTCCTTTTTATATTTTTTTAATCTCTATTAAACACAGTGTGATTGCGCCCGTGGTAGTCAAGCAGGATAGGAAAGGATCGTCCAAGTCAGCTGCGGAACAGACGAGAGCAATTGAGTAAACTGCATTATATTTGTTGGTAGACTAATAAGAATAACATACTCTGGTCTAAACTGTGTTTTAATCTTTTCGGGTCAGCGGCTCTTTTCTTTGCAGCAAAATAAATAAATAAATAAATATAAATAAAATTGTGACCGTTGCATTAAAATCATATGAATATCATCTTCTCCCTCCGTATCCATACATGCTTCCCCAATCGGAGCTGCTTCCTAGCCCACCTAGGAGCTGCTTCCTAGCCCAACGCACCTGAGCCCTGTAGCTCCAGGTACCGCCACCACCGTTAGAAACGCTCTACTTCATTTGTGATCATGTTGCTGCGTATCCCTATCCCTATTCTTCTCCTATTAGTTAAGTCTTTTAGGGTGTAGTTGGTTCGGTGAATCAGAGCATATATGTGCGGGATGTTCACAATATGCCCTCATCCTTGTATTTGGTTGAGTGAACCGAACCAACTCGTCATAGATGGGGACATACAAATTATGAGAATATTCTTCAAATATGTTATATCGAATGATTCCATAAAAAAAGGGCGAACCACGTGGTACAAGGACGAGCACGTCCCCTCTGTTACCCTCCCTTCCTCTGTGTATACGTCATTGACTAGTGGCCCATACCAATTAGTGGATAGTTAAAATAATTAATTTAGTTATATACTTCTTTTATAATTAAGGAAAATTTAATAATCATGCTAATATTTTAAAAATCAATTGTGCTAATACCCACAACTCATTCAACTTCATCCTTCAAACCAAACACCATCCTGAATCATCCGGTACCATCCCATTCATGCAACCAAACAAAAATCTTGAATTATCTCACCCCACTAACCAAACACACAAGTTATACCACATCATCCAAGATCATTCCATCCATTATGTACCATCCTATCCCATTCACTCTGGTTTACCCAACCAAACACACCATTAAAAAATGTATGCATGCACATGTACATCTATGAAATCTAAAGCAATATGTTGATTATGTGTGCAACAAACTATTAGAATACATTTCTTACACATACACCGATGCACCATGGACAACCTACTTGAACTTATCTTCCATGGCATGACAGCTGCCCTATCGAACCGTGTGTCTATCTCTTCGTGCCGCTATAGCTTTTCTGCTTCAACCCCCAACAACAAGCACAATTATTGATCAAACCCTCTCAGCTACTACCCCTCCTTATGCAATATTCTACCACATAGTTATCTTCAACTTCTATCCAATTATTGCTTAATGCTAATCGTTGTGATATCAACACGCATACACGTGCAACAATCGCCGATCCTTGCCGGGGGCACCCGTCACATGTCGCACATCCGTTTGGCGACTAGGTCCACTCACGCTCTAGTCGCCGTTCCATTGGGCGACTTGAATATGTGTCGCACTGCGGTTGGGCAACTTGCACGACTCGCCCAACCGTACGGCGACACGGGATAATTTCTGTAAACAAAAATTAAGCGGTATTATTTCTGTATTTTTGAATAAAAAATAGATTATTTTTTAAAAAAATTCCGATGGACTCTGGGTTGCGCCTCACATCGAGGCCATCCTCCAGCCCACGTGTCGCCTCTTTCAAGGCGCGCACCTCCTGGTTGCCCATTCCGAGCAGCGAGCCGAAGCGGCGTAGGTAGTCACCCCGCGCACCACCACCACGCCCATGTCAACCGCCTTCGTGGACTCCACCCCGAGGTGCTTCTTGATGTGGTTAGCGAGCTCCCCGATGTACTAGAGTTTTGGTCAGAAGTTCTCTTAACATCTAAAAAACTGACTTTCTTGAGCCGGAATTCGCATTTGTTGAATTTTGCATAAAGTTGATGCTTGCGTAGTGTTTCCAACACAAGCCTCAAGTGCTTCTCGTGCTCTTCATTGAATTTGGATTAAATAAGGATGTCATCAATAAACACGATAACAAACTTATCCAAGTACTCCATGAACACTGAATTCATGAGGTTCATAAAATATGCTGGTGCATTCGTCAAGCCGAAGGACATGACAGTGTACTAGTACAAACCGTAACGAGTAGAGAATGTTGTCTTTGGAATGTCCTCTGTCTTGACCTTGATCTGATGATAGCCCGATCGTAAATCAATCTTGGAGAATACTTGGGCTCTAGTCAGTTGGTCAAACAGACTATCAATACGGGGAAGAGGATACTTGTTCTTGATAGTAACTTTGTTTAGCGGACGGTAGTCCACACACATAAGCGAAGCCTTGTGTTTCTTCTTGACAAAGATTGCCGGGCATCCCCAAGGCGAGGAGCTCGGTTGAATAAATCACTTGTTAAGCAATTCCCCAAGTTGTTCCTTCAATTCCACCAATTCATTGAGAGGCATCCGATACGGTCGCTTTGAAATTGGCGTAGTACCGGGTGCTAGTTCGATCACTAACTCCACTTCACGATCTGAGGGCATGCCTGAAAGTTCTTTGGGAAAGACATCTGGATACTCACAAACTATTGGTACCATCTCCAATGTAGTGGTGGTACCAACCTTCAGAGCATAAAGATGAGAACCAACAGTCTTGGAGTTGAAAACAACTTGTTTGTCGTTTTCACTTGTAACAGAAATGGACCGCTGAGCACAATTAATTGACCCCTGATTCTTGGACAGCCAATCCATTTCCAAGATGATATCCAAACCTTCTGAATCTATCACTATCAAATTTGCCAAAAATTCTATAACCTGAATCTCTACTTTTATGTCCCGGCAGATTTGATTGGTTCGAAAAACCGATCCCAGCGACTGAATAAGGTAAGGTGGTTGAAGGGTATGCATATCTAACTGATGATGAACAGAAAAATGCCCCTTGACAAAAGAATGGGATACTCCAGAATCAAATAAAATAGTAGCTGCGCTGAAATTAACAAGAAGCATACCAAGGACAACGTCAAGTGCATCAATCGCCTCTTCGGCAGTGATTTGATTCACTCGACCTCGTGCTTCAGCTGGATAATGCTTGACAGGCGGTTTCGGAGGTGGTGCTAGATGCACAGGTGCTGCAGATGGTCGAACAGGTGGCAAACCACGTGCCTTTGCCAAGCATTGATTTGCAAACTGTCTGGGACGTCCGCAGTGATAACAGATCACACCTGACCTGATGTTGCTTACATTAGGGGGCTGATTTCCACTGACTCTTGGCTGTTAGTTAGGTGGTGGAGGACGAGGTGCAAATACTAGTGGCCTTGATGGAGTTCGAGCTTGAACTCGAGGAGAATGGGACTGCCACATGCGCGGTCTCGAAAAACCGCTACCAGTTGAAATCTACGCAACTCTTTTTTGTTTGCACGCCTCCTCGAGTGCTTTGCTCTTGCCTTCGACTATTATGGCCTTGTTGATAACATGCTGAAAATTATGAAAATCATGAACTGCTAGTGCCAGTTGCAGTTCCTCTGTTAGACTATTCATGAAGCGACTCCAGCGACAAAGGTCAGTGGCAACATCATCTGGAGCGTAATGAGCCAAGAAGTTGAACTCATGAAGATACTCCGTCACGCTCTTTCGCCCTTGCTTAAGAGCGAGAAACTGTTGTTGTTTGATCATCATGACTCCTTCCGGAATGTGAGCTTCGTGGAAGGCTTCCCTGAACTCGTCCCAAGTCGGGATGTGTCCGGTAGGCTGGATAGCATAAAAATTGTCCCACCATGCACTTGCTGCGCCATTCAGTTGATAACTGGCAAAGAGGACTTTCTCCATTTAAGAACATTGGGCAATCAACATCTTCTTCTCGATAGCCCTAAGCCAATCTTCTACCTCCATAGGATCTTCGGAACTGGAGAACACCGGTGGATTGGTCCGTTGAAAAGCAGCGAGCCCTCCATGTCCTCGATGAACTCCTGCCCCGCCAGATGATCCTGGAGCTGTGGAAGTGTTGCGCGCAATTTGTTCTAGGATGCGCGTTTGATCCATGCGATTATGCTCTATCTGAGCAAGAACCTCAGCCATTGTGGGCGGCGGAGGAAGCTCTTCTTCTTGCTGACCACCATGATGATCATAGCAGCTAGAAGGCTCTTCACACTCTCCTCGTGCATAAAGATCATGGATAGTAGCAAAGCGGGATCCCAGGGGTGGTGATCCCTCTCCCTGCTGAGCTCGGGAACAAATGGTAGCTCCTATCATACTGTTGCCACACAAACTGTTAGCAATTCAACAAGGATTCACTCGAACGAGCAAGAATTAAAGTTCTAGACAGCAAGCATAATGTACTAAATTTAGCATGCATAATGATATGAAATGCACAAAAATTAACATCAAAAGAGTGTACAAAGGCACCTAGGCCAGTACAAGATCCATTAAAACAAACAGTAGGGTTTTGGCACAGTTACATCCATATGCGCCTGTAGACATAATGGCAACCGCCCGGAACAAAAAGTTTTACAACAAAACATACATAATTATATAAATGCTATCATATTACATTTATTTAGGGATAGCTACTAGTTGGTTACAACTCTATGCAATGAGTCCTCAAAATCCATAACCTAGACAATGTTATCCTTTGCTAAAGTTCACCGGGAACTTAACTAAAAGCTATGCCCCAGGCAATCTCGAGTCCGTTGGGTCCAATGGATTGATGAGGTGCCTTAGAGATCCTAACAAGGGGACATGACCACTAGGGGGTGTAGGCCTCTGTGCGCAAGGAAAACCCACCGACATCTGGGCTTGGCAGTGCTGTCCATAAATGAGTACTAGCCCCGCCACTTCCAGAAGTCAAAACTCTAGTGGTGCAGCAGCAGCTGGGGAGGTCTCATTGTCACCATAAAGCACATTACGAGGAGCGTGATTCATGCTAACTCCGATCTTGAGGTACTCCTGAGCTTCCCTAAGACGACGTCAGGTTTCCCACAACTCGTACATGTTGCAGCGATGAATCTGGTCCATGATATGAACCAACCTCGCCAACAGGCGTACTTGTGGGTCCTCTCCATGCTGGATCTCATCAAAAGTGTTCACCTCCATGCCAGGACCTCGTTTCGAGAAATGGTCGTAGGGTGGCTGAGACAACTCCATCAGATCATGACGAAGGTGGCTCATAGCCCCACTGGCCGCTTCCTAAATGACCATGGCTTCAAAGGTTCCATGCACTTGGATACAATATGAAGTACTTCCTGGCACCTGTCTTGCAATAATGTTGATTATAGCTCGATACTCCTCCATTCTGGGTCCTCAATCCCGTCGGTAGATGGCATACTCTGGATGGTAAGTAAAGTTGGTTCGCCACATCATATCCCGCAACAACACCAGGTATCCATCCACTTCCTCAGCACGGGTCTCCTTAACCAAAAACCAGCTACTCATCTAAACACAAGAAGACAAGGTAAGTGAGCAAATTAGTTTGTAAATCCAACTAAAAGTTGGGGTAAGGAAAGATACTAAGATGGATGAGAAAGAAAAGACTTTCTTAACTTAAAATTTCTAAAATTATTTTGCTAATTTGAAAATAATTTCACTGAAGACTCACTAATACTAATGACCATGCTATTTCTAACCTACCGTCAGTATGGCTCTAATACCAACGCTGTGAAGCCCCAAAATCGAATCTGTTTCAAATCAAGAGATTACACTTGAGGCACAACTCTTAATAGGAATCAAGCCCGATTTCAAGTCCCAGATATGTGTCTCACATTAGCTCCTAAGATCAGTGGCTAATACACACATATCCTGAACAACATTGTACACAGTCATACACAATTCATACATTATCAAAAGGGTGATTTACAAGACTAGGATTTAAGTTCATAAGTTACACATGTGACCAAGCGGTCAACTAAACATAACAAAAGTACGCAGAAAAAAAAACAAATATAAAACACCAAAAGCTCCAATCGAGTGTGCCTAAAACTCGAAGGCAACTGAGTGTAGTTAGAAACAACATCATTCGTTAGCGTCGCCATATTCGGCGCTAACGGATGGATCATACGCATATTCTTCCTCACCTGCAATAAGTGGTTAATCTGTTTGAGTACAAAAGGTACTCGCAAGTTTTACACAAACTAATAAAAGAAAGTGTATGATAGAGCCTATCCAAAGGATATGAGAATATACATGTTAGAGGCTGTCCAAAGAATACGTTATATTGGCATAAGTTTTGCATAAAAGCAATAAGTTCTATTCCTACACATTCTATTTTGCAAAGGCCATTTAGTAACCAAAATTTGGACAAAAGACATCGAGTAACTTTGTTATAATCATAGATCAAACATATCAAAGTGGCTGTCCACTTTGACAAAACTAACACGCATGAACAACCATTCATGCCGATATCAAGTTGTAACCATGTCAATTTTTTATTTGGAAATCTAACAATTGCTGTCTCGAACCCAAGTGGTTGTCCATAACCGTGGACACGGCTATTCGAATAATTTTATCTCTACAGGGGTGTTCATCTTTACCCACACGACTTGATTAGCTCATAAGCCTCCGGATAATGACACACTTCCTTAGGTATGCCGGCGGGGGAAATCAAGACTCGATATTTTTCAACAACAAGATCTTATTGAGTTGAATCATCGTTGCAAGACGAGATCCCGCTTAGTACAAGGTACTGATAGAACCTGCTAAGTGGGGCACGCAAGTTGTGTTGGGAATGCCAACCCAATGAACAGAAATTTAAAACTGTGCTCACTCGCATATATTAAATTGCAATCGGATCCCTATGAACATATGATCAAACACATATGTCCTCACACCATCTATTTTCCAACTCAATAAAACCTTCCCCTTACTTAACCAAGCGGCTCCCACCCCACGTGTGGAAGTACGAGTGTTACTTCGATTAACGAAGGCACAAAGTTCGGTCCTTGGTGATCCAGGTAAGACTACCACAATACCCAATTCTTGTGCACGAAGGCACCCTCACTATCAATCACTTGTCCAGATCTAAATCATGTTTTAAAAGACAAATTTTAGACTCAAATCTCAGATTCAAACATCTGGCCATAATCATAAAGATAAAAATTGTTCAGTGTTTCCCACGATTGACAAGCTAACCCCATCAATCGAACTACGAAAATTACTGACCTGCATGGCTAAGCATTCACATAAAGAATAAATATTCCATCACATGCTATCTAACTTAAGCATAACAGTGTGGAATGATTAAGGATAAGCCACAATGATTAGGACATAGCTAACTAGACTCCCAAATTATTGATACACCAAAATAGCATACATGCAATTATCATTACATTTCAAAATACTAAATTACCAAAACTGGGATAAAAATGATACAAGAGGATGCTTTCCTTGTTGATATTCCACTTGTTCCACCTTGGGATTCTCAGAAATATATTCACTCGCGTTAGGCAACTCAGAATCTAAAAATAACAATAACAAATAAACACCGAGAAAATCTCAAAATACCAAAATGCTGAAAAAAAATATATGATAAATTTATAGTAGTGAGCTTATGATTTTAAGTGAATTTAGGTGAAAATTTTAGTTCATATGAATTTGCTATGAATTTTATAAGGTTAAAGTCCTTAATGTACAATTAATTTAATTATCAAATTTTTTGGTAATAGAGACATGTTTCCAAGCTATTCCAGATTAAAGTAAAGTAAAAATTAAAACTAACAAAATTTATTTCACTTGATTTGGAGTTAAAATGAATTACTTATGAATTTTTGAAGTTCAAGCCATTTTCAATGTAAAAGTAATTCATTTTGGGATTTGAAAATGGTTTTAATATTTTTTATACACGAGTTAACCTAGCCACATCCGCTTACAAGTGGGGTCCAGTGCATAGTATTTTTCTTTTTCATTTAAAACCCTAATTAAACTACTGACATGTAGGGTCCACATGTCATCGACTCGGTCCACCGCATAGTGCGTGGACCCGAAGTCCACAAACTCAGCCCACGGTCAGGGAGGGTAACTGTGCACTTAACTACATGGGCCCACAAGTCTGTGACACATCTTCAAACCGTTTTAATTAAACACCTCAGTTTCTGTTCGCAGTCCCACCAGCCAGTGGGACAAACCCTAACTAAAATCGGAACTAATCATTGCTTAGCGTTAAACCGACAACGATTTGGTTAATCAATTCGCTACAGTAATTGTTAGCTTTCCGACAACAGAGCAACTCGCTCCCACATGCTTGCTCGGCGGCTCGCCGGCGCTGTGGTCCACGGCGGCGTGGTCCAAGACCTGAAATGGATTCACAATAGTCTTGCGGTCCTAGTGGTGGCCGGATTTTGGCCGTCGGTGAGCTCTAGCGGTGGTGTGACAAAGAAGAGCGGCAGCTCAACTACAGCACATAAGGACATGATGATTCGATGGTGCATTAAACAAACAAACGCATGCTTATGCTCCTATGAGGCATAAAGATGCTACCTGAGCCTAGGGGGTGACCAAATATACACGAAGGAGCTCCGGTGACGATGGCCCGTCGGTGGAAACGAGAGCTCAACATGGACACGATGACCTGGTCATAGAATCAAGAAATGGATGGTCGGGATAGGTTACATAGACCCATTAGATGACAATACCAAAAGGAATTGAAGAATGACCCACCAGACCGGAGATGGAGATGAAGAAGTCAATTTCTGCTGGAAAATGAGAAACTTCATAATCCCGACAATCCTGTGGACGATTTGTTCAATTAAATGAGGAGTTTTACTCCTTATACTCTATAATATGAGATGACACACAAAAGATAGAAAGGCGATCACTGGACACGAAGATGGCGCGACGATGGCCTTCGGTGCACGCTCCGAAAATGAAAAAGACAAGCCGACGTTCTCAATGCTTCGCTGCAAAGCAAGGTTTCAACTTTACAACATGAGAATGGCATGCCAAGAGAAGAACAAAGACGCAAGAGCGAGAGGATAAACCTTAGTGTGGATAAAGAAATCGCTAGGCCTATCTACACGGCCGAGAGGAAGTGAGGTGATTTTAATGGTATTCCTCAACGGAAAACGCGACGTCGTCCCATTGTGATGGCTCATAGATGGATGCTAACGTTGGCAGCCAAGTGACATCGCCATGCATGAGCGGTGATGCCCAGACGCAATGCCACCTCGCCTGGGCGCTCGGTGCGGCGTGCCAGTGCAAAGCGGCGAAGCGGTGTAGAGAGGATGACGAGCGGGCCCGGCTCATCAGTGAGTGAAATGAAGTGGTGTGGTAGGTTCAGCGCGAGCGAATTGGATGGATCTAGTAAAGACCGGTGGCTCGGGTCACAACAGTTAAAGTGGTTCGGCTGAGTCTGATTAGTTGACCAATTTAAATTCAAAATCCTCTAAATTGACCAGTGAGTTAAAAATAGCAACTAAATTTATAAAAATCTAAATTTTTTTATAAAGGTTCTTGGGATGATATAGATCCCATATAAAATTTTAAAACATATTGTTCATGACTTAAATACTTAATTGAAAATCCTTAACCTAATAGGTTTAAATAATGAACATAGATTTTTTAAAGTCAAACCGATCTCTAAAAATTTGATAAAAATTATATTTATTCATGATAATTATTATATTATTTGATTAAATTAATTTCCAAAGTTCTTTACAAGCATTAACTTAAATTTTCCTTTGGAGTTTCACTTCAAGTTTTAAATTTGACTTGATTTTGAGATTTTCAAATGCAACCATTTGTGCACATGTTCCAAAATGTCATGTATGCTCATGAGATGCATATAATTACCATTTATACAAAATGAGGCTGTGACAGTTGAAACCGATGGCAATCACCACGGAGCAGGCGGCGAGAGAGGGTGGTGTCTCCATACATTACCCAATGCTGAATTCCTCAAACTATTCCACTTGGGCAATCAAGATGGAAGTGTTCATGGAAGCCCTGGGGGTCTGGGATGCTGTTGAACCAGCGGCCGGGGAGACCGTGCAGAGGAAGAAGGATAAGATGGCACTAGCGTGCATCTTCCAGGCCGTTCCGGAGAACGTGGTGTTGCAGATTGCCAAGAAGAAGACAACAAAGGAGGTGTGGGAGAGTCTAAAGACGCGATGCCTCGGTGCTGATCGGGTGAAGAAGGCAAGAGTGCAGACTTTGAAGAGCGAATTTGAGGCCTTGCGGATGAAGGAGACCGAATCCATTGATAAGTTTGCCGGGAAAATCAGTGCCTTGGCAAGCAAATTCAATGGACTCGGGAATTCCCTAGAGGAAGACTAACGATGATTAAATCTCCTGATATTGCTTTATTTAATTAAAGGCCACACGTCCTTCGTGGTTGTAACCCCTAAGGCTAACTCCTCCCATGGTCGTAAGGATTCCAAAGGTTACATTATGGGTACCCTGGTCGAATGAGATCTTATACCTTATTGTCAGACCCAGCACAATCCTTCAATCAATTCCACCGAAGATCGAAAGCAATCAAAGAATTGATAAAAGAAATTGAGCAATAGATTAGGGCAAGAACGAGTTTGGGGAATAATTTCTCAGTTTGTATATATTCTTCCCCCATTTTCTTCTCGGCTTATATACTGTTGGTTCGGATTCCATCTCAATGAATTAGCACTAAAAGGAACAGAGTTAAATCCATTTACAGAGTCTATTTACAGTGAATATTAAATACAAAAACTTTCTACAATCGTCCGACGTGATGAAGAGGTATGATGTAGTCGTAGCCATTGGATCTTCGAGGTATGATGTAGTCGTAGCCGACGTGATGATAAGGTATGATGTAGTCATAGCCATTGGATCTTTGAGGAATGATGTAGTCGTAGCCGTTGGATCTTCTTGATACTAATGTCATCGCACCGTTCTTCAGATTTTCAAACACATTCGAGTCTTCAGAACATCAGAGTTTGACATTCCCTCTTCTTGAAATACTCCTTGTCCTCAAGGTTGAAAAGATGGAAATGCCACCTGGATAAAAGTAGCATCTTCCCATGTAGAATCCTCGAGAGGTAAATTATGCCACTGGATTAACCACTGAACCACAGGAAGATTGTTCCATGGTATGACTCTCCTCTGCAGAATAGCTAATGGTTCAGTTTTGATTTTGCCATCCTCATCGATCACGGGCATGTTTGAAAATGGAATAGCCTTCTCACCCAAGTGTTTCTTAAGTTGACTCACATGGAAGACTGGATGGATTGCTGCTCCTTCTGGCATTAACAACTTATAGACTGCTTTTCTAATTCTTTTCATCACCCTATAAGGACCATAGTACTTTGTAGTCAATTTCAGAGATTGTCTCAAGCCCAATGCCACTTGTTTGTATGGCTGCATCTTCAGGTAGACCATGTCTCCAACCTAAAATTCCCTCTTAGTTCTTTTCAAATCGGCAAAATGCACTACTACAGGAAGCCTCATCACGCACGGTTCGAATCGTCATCACGCATTTTGCCAACCGCCTATATTTGTTGGTCTGTGATAACAGCGGTTATCACTGCACGGTTCAAAACCGCTGCGGATCGACTATCACGCAGCGGTGTTTTGTTGAAACCGCTCATGAAAGCTATTATCACGCACGGTTTTCATCAAAACCGCTCGTGATCGAGAATATCACCGACGGTTTAATTTACAAACCGCTGCGTGATGACATTTTCCTGAGCGGTTCTTGTTCGTAACCGCTCGGATGAGTTTTCACGAGCAGTTCTTGTTTAGAACCGCTCTGTGATAGCCTTTTTCGTGGCAAAAAACCAAACAAATGCTAAAACTTGGAGGTCGTTTAGAGGCCCTAAACGACCTTTTTGGGGTTTTCACTTTTTCGAGACCTCAAGAGAATCGACCTTGACTTATGGATTTTTGGATTGAGTCGCAAGAGAATCTGACCTTGACTTATGGATTTTTGGATTGAGCTTTTCGTTAGCTTTCCAACGAGCCAAAGAACGTCGCAATCGGAGTTCGTATGCAAAAGTTATGATGATTTTACCGAACGGTGCGCGATCTACCATCCATATTTTTGCCCAAACCAAATAACTCAACATGAACTACACACATCACAAAGAGCATCACCCACATCACAAGAGCATCAACTCAGTAATCCACATCACAAAGCAAAGGGGGGAGTAGAGAGAGTGAGGTCGTGGGAGGCCGGGGCGACGAAGTGGAGGAGGCCGAAGGCGACGAGGTCGTGGGAGGCCAGTGACGACGAGGTCGGGGCAAGGTGGAGGAGGCCGGGGGTGATGGTTCGGATGAGGCCGGTGACGATGAGGCCGGGACGAGTTGGAGGAGGCCGCCGGCGACAAGCTCGGCGGAGGCCGCGGGCGACAAGCTTGGCGGAGGCCGCGGGCGACAAGCTCGGCGGAGGCCGGGGCGCAAGGTGTGAGGAGGAGAAATGGCAGAGGAGGAGATGGAGGAGGAGAGACCGCAGAGGAGGAGATGGAGGTTATATAAAGCGAGTTTCGGCAGCCCGCCCATTATGTTCAAATTTTCGTTTCCCGCCCAACAATCAGAGACGGTTCTTGTTAAGAACCGTCTGTGATAGCACCTATCACAGACGGTTTTTTAATAGAACCGTCGTGATCATTCATGATGGTTCTATTAAAGAACCGCTCTGACACAGGCCTCGAGAGCAAAGGTGTGGCAGAGGCGTGGCAAGGCGGCGAGGGATATCGTGATATCACAAACGGTTCTTAATTAGAACCGCTCGTGATAACTAATTATCACTGAGCGGTTCTCAATTTATGTACTATCACGCACGGTTCTTATTGAGAACCGCTCGTGATTGGCCGGATTATCACAGCGGTTTGTGAATAGAACCGTCGTGATAATTCACGACGGTTCTATTAATGAACCGCTCAGGATAATGACTATCACGCAGCGGTTCTAAATAAGAACCATCTGTGATAGACCTCAGAAGCGGCGGTCTGGTGGCGGCAGCCACCGCAGTTCGACAGATTTAACACGCATTTCTAAAGGAACCGTCTGTGATGGGGCGTCTACTATAGCCTATTTTGTAGTAGTGATGCTTGATTCTGCCTTGAGCTGCACATAGGTTTTCTTTCAACTGCTTGAGCATGTTTCCCTTTTTAGCTAACATTCCCTGCACTTGAGGAGTGACTGAGCTTGGAATTGCCATTTCATTTATCTGAGGTGGAGGAAACCCATACAAAGCCTAGAATGGTGTAGTTTTAAGTGATGTATGGTAAGATGAGTTGTACCACCACTCTGCTAAAGCAAGCCACTCCATCCATCTCTTAGGTGCCTGAAAAGCCATACACCTCAGATAAACCTCAAGACATTGGTTAACCCTCTCAGTTTGCCCATCAGTTTGAGGGTGGTATGCTGTACTTAGCCTGATTTGGACTTGTACTGACCTGAATAGCTCCTGCCATAATTTGCTTGTGAAGATCCTGTCTCTACCAGTCACAATTACTGAAGGTAGTCCATGCAGTTTATAAATGTTGATCATGAAAGGATCTACCACTTGGACTACTGTATAAGGATGAGACAAAGTAATGAAGTGGGAGTATTTAGTCATCCTATCCACTACCACTAGGATGACATCTTTTGATTTTGATTTTGGTAATCCCTCCACAAAATCCATGGAAATATGGGTCCAAGCCATGTCAGGTACAAGTAAGGGTTCCAAAAGTCCAGAGTATGTCTTGTTCTCAGCCTTTGCCCTTTGGTATACTGCACATTCAGATATGAACTTGTCTACCTGATTTTTCAATCCTAGCCAGTAAAATAACCTTTTAATCCTTTGGTAAGATGCTCTCATTCTAGAATGTCCACCTAATGTTGAAGCATGAAAAATTTCAATCAGTTGTGGTCATGTGCCTCCAGATTTGCCCACATAAATACTTCCTTTATACCTCAATATCCCAGAATGCAAGGTATATACAATGAATTTGGTTCTTGTGTCAAGCTTAGCTATTCTAAGAGTTGTTTACAGTGTTCATCTCTTTCATAACTATTTTCCACCTCCTCAACCCATATGGGCACAACTGATGTCACAGTAGCCATACAAGTATGTACTCTTCTTGATAGTGCATCAGTAGCTATATTCTCTTTGCCCTTCTTATATTCAATGGAATATCTATACTCCAATAACTTCAGCATAAGTTTATGTTGAATACCATCAGTCAACCTCTTATCAATCATATATTTTAAGATTTTCTGATCAGTTTTGATTACAAAGTGGGTTCCTAGTAAATAGTGTCTCCATTTCGTAAGAGCCTCTAGGATGGCCAAGGCCTCTTTTATCATATGTGGATAAGACAACAGATTTGGTTCCCAATGTTTTACTCATATAAGCAATTGGCCTCTTGTCTTGCATTAACACTGCACCTACTCCACTCCCACTAGCATCAGTTTCCAACACAAAGGATTTGGTGAAGTCTGGTAGAGCCAAGACTAGAGCACTACTGCTCATAATGGTCTTTAATTGGTTAAAGGCCTTTGTTTGCTTCTCTCCCCACCAAAAAGCATTCTTCTTGAGCATGTCATGCATGGGTCTGCATATTTGTCCATAGTGTTTAATAAACCTCCTATAATATCCAGTGAGCCCTAGGAACCCTCTGAGCTGGTTGAGGTTTTCTAGAATTGGCCATTCCAACATATCCTTCACCTTGTTGGGATCAGTAGAAACTCCATGAGCTGAGATTATGTGGCCTACATATTCTACTTGTGACACAGCAAAAGTACACATGCTCATTTTAGCATACAACTGGTTTCTCTTCAATACTTCTAGCACCTTCCTCACATGTATCTGATGATCTCCCACTGAATTACTATAAACCAAGATGTCATAAAGAAACTAGCACAAACCTTCCCATATACTTAGCAAAAAGGTTGTTCATCAAAGCCTGAAAAGTGGCAGGTGCATTTGACAACCCAAAGGGCATGACCACATATTCATAATGGCCACAATGTGTTCTGAAGGCAGTTTTAAACACATCCTCTTCTCTCATCCCGATTTGGTGATAGCCAGCTCTCAAATCCAACTTAGTGAAGACTTTAACCCCATTCAACTCATCTAAAAGATCATCAATGACTGGAATTGGAAATTTATTCTTCTGGGTGATTTTGTTGAGTTGTTGGTAGTCCACACACATCCTCCAAGAGCCATCTTTCTTCCTAACTAGTATAGCTGGTGAGGAATAAGGACTTACACTGGGCCTAATCCATGAATTCTGTAATATCTATTGTATTTGGAGCTCAATCTCATCCATCTGTTTATGGGGCATTCTATAAGGTCTTATGTTTGATGGTTCAGCTCCCTGAGTTAAAGGTATGGCATGGTCACAATCTCTAGTCGGTGGCAATTCCTTGGGTTCAGCAAACACTTTTGTATACCCCTTGACTATCTTCTGTACACCCATCAATTGGCATTTACTTTGATTCTCAGGAGGGGTCATGTTGAGTTGCAACACAAAACCCAATGCCCCTTTGCTCAAAACCTTTTCTACTTCAGCAGCATCAATGATACAATGTTGGCCTGGCACAGTATGATCAGAGAATTGAACCTTCATGTGGCCATTCTTGACAATTGAGAATCATCTTGACTTTAGATCTAGCTCTACTGGACTGTACTTATAGATCCATCACACCCCAAAATCAGGTCATAAGCTTTTAATTCTAGCAGTTTAAACTAATCACTAAACTCCTCTCCTTGGGACTCATATTGACACTGCCTCACATGAGCTCTGGAAATGATCTCTCCTCCACCAGCCACCTTTACAGACTTTCCAATATTGGTACCAATGTCACAGTTGGCTTTAGTTGCAAAAGCACTACTCATAAAGCTATCAGTACTTCCACTGTCGATCAGAGCAACACCATTTTTCCCATTCACCCTAATTAACAGGGAGAAAGTGGACATTGATGGTGTACCTTGAAATGCATTGGAAGATATCATCATGACTTCTCCTCCTTGAGGACTGGTTGGTGGAGTTTCAAATGTCTCATTGGGTTTCTCATCAGGTTCTTCGAGTTCATTGTTAATTTCTTCCTCCCTCTCCTCTCCAACCGACAACAAGTGTAACATCCTTGCTTTTACCTTACAGTTGTGTTGTGGTGTCCATTTCTCCTTACAATACCAACATTTTCCAGGATCCTTGTTACCTTTCCAACTTTGAATCCCTCTACTTGACTGGCCAACACTTCTCTTCTCTACGCTTTGGTTGATCTGCCCGGACTGGTTTCCTTTGTTAGGTGATCCCCAATTCTCATACTTCTTGATGGTCACCACTTGTTCTAAATTTCTGGCAATTTTGTAGACCTGGCATAAGTTTTTTAGTGGAAAATTCTTTACATGATACTTGACTGAGTGCTTGAGCCCTTTCACATAGCACTTAATAAAATAACCTTCATGGAACTCTGGATGCTCATTCCTCACCAATGCCATGAATTCTTCAAACTTATCAGTATAAGCAAATACTGAAGTGATCTGCTTTACAGAATGGAAATTGTCCAACAAATCAATTCCATTTTTATTCTCAAAACGGTCGCATATCAGTTTGCACAAATCAGGCTAATCAAATTGTTCCACAGGTAACCTACTTCCTCTGAGCCCTCCATCTGCTCGATCTACCATATAGAGGGAGGCTAAATCTACCCATTCTTCATAAGGTATTCTTGCCAGATCAAAAAATCTCACTCTGCCTAATCCACCCCATTGGATTCTCACCATTGAAAATAGGAAAATCATATTTAGGTCCCCTCGAGAGTGCATTTGGACAGTACCTCTTCTGTCTGTCTCCTCTATGATAATTGTACCTTCCTTCTTCTAATTCTTCCTCTCTATCATCTGGCTTATAATAACTTGGTCCTCTAACTGGTGGAGTATGGGGAGGTGAGTGGTACATGTGAATTGTTGGAGGTGCTATAGATTGCTGAAAATGAGAAGTAAACCCTCCGATCTGACCAACATTAGAGACAAATCCATAACCCAATTTGTGTATCTCTATCGCTAGTTCATCGTGGCATAGTTGCTGTTGTTGCGGCTCCATTCTTGATGGCGCAACATATCCACTTCAAGCCCTCTTTTTTTCTGAGCTTCAACTTCAGCCAAGACTTTTCTCTGCGCCTCTATTGCCGCTGCAGATCCTTCGCCTAGTGGATTCATTTTCTGATCCAACTTCTGTGATAATCCTTGGATCGCTTTGAGGACTCCCTTTATCTGTTGATCAAGCCTCGCCACCTGGCCTAGCATCTCAGTTCTGAGGCTCATCATTTCTTGTCATACATCCAGTCCTTTAGGAACATCCCCAACTTCCTCAAGTGGATTTTTCTTGGGAGCCATTACACTCTTGGTGTCAAGGTTTTGGGGATTTTACAAGGCCGAAACCAAAACCCAGTCCTCACACCAGATCTATGCCAAGAATCGTAAGGCTCTAATACCTTTGTCAGACCCAGTGCAATCCTTCAATCAATTCCACCGAAGATCAGAAGCAATCAAAGAATTGATAAAAGAAATTGAACAACAGACTAGGGCAAGAACTAATTTGGGGAATAATTTCTCAGTTTGTATATATTCTTTCCCCATTTTCTTCTTAGCTTATATACTGTCGGATCGGATTCCATCTCAATGGATTAACGTTGAAAGGAAACAGAGTGAAATCCGTTTTACAAAGTCTATTTATAGTGAATAGTAAATACAAAACGTTTCTACAGTCATCCTATGAAGAGGTATGATGTAGTCATAGCCGTTGGATCTTTGAGGTATGATGTAGTCGCAGCCGACGTGATGAAGAGGTATGATGTAGTCGTAGCCGTTGGATCTTCGCGATATGATGTAGTCGTAGCAGTTGGATCTTCTTGATACTGATGTCATCGCACCGTTCTTCATAGTTTCAAACACATTCGAGTCTTCAGAACATCAGACTCTAACACTTATCCCCGACCAGATGACTGCTCGTAGAAGTTTTGAACTGGCACTTGGACCCGGTTCCAAGTATAGCCCTTCCGTGTGACGAATGGAACATGTGTCTAATTTGTCTCACACCACACGATGTTTGCAACCCTAAGTCTCTGACAATAACCATCATATGGTTATCTCCCAATGACATCAATCGCTGGTCAGTTGACTTTCTATCAACTGTCGCTGTTTCTCCGACCAGACGCGATACTTCCAAAGGGCGCCACTTCTAGGACTAACTGTCACCACATCGTTAGTTATTTAAAGGAGAAGACAATTCAGAAGACAGAAAAAAGTTCACAAGATCTAGACATGATCTACAACCGGAACTCAAGGCTGTTGAAGCAATAGTGTAGTAATCAGCACATCAAGTGTGATTAGGGCTAGTCCACTGCCTGGTCAAAGGCACCCCCTGTAAAGGATCTAGTTCATTGCAATAAAGAGCAATCCCATTTTCAACAAAGAACTTTTTGCCATTTTCCTATATTTATTTCGTAAGATCGGCGACTCGATCGTCGATAGCTGGCACCGTCCGTGGGGTAGAAGGCGTTGAGTCCTTGGAGCTTGCTTCGCTCAAGCAATCCTCATTCGCTTTCCTTCGCTCCATCTTCGCTCATGTGATCATGGCAGGGACTTGGGATGAGAAAAACTGGTTCGACTTGGTGGACTACTCCAACCTTGACATGGACGCATGCATCCGCACCATGGAAGAAAATGGGATGTTGTCATCATCCTCTTCTGCCGCCCGGTCGCCACTTGTTGAGACCAGTGAGATTGACTGGATGGAGGAGGATTCACCATCAAAGGCGCTCCTAGAGGAATCAGTCGTTCTGACCAGTTCGGAATGCCCGAATGCCTCTACAAGCCTGGTCTCTCCGACCAGCAAGACAGGCGACAAAAGCCCAATGCTGCGATCACAGGGTCCATGTACTCTCGATATGGTCATAGGCAACCAGTATTCACCAACGGCTCCTATGTATTTTGGGGGCCAACCGACATCTGGTGAGAGTGTCAATGAAGTTACCATCGGTCGAAAGCCAAGTAGGAATGACAAAGCTTAGCATACGGTCGGCAATCCGTCGGATTAGGCTGAGTCCACCACAAAGCCCACCGGAGGTGGTGATCTCCAACCTCTCCCCATCATGGAGGCTCCTTGCCGAAGCACTGGAAGGCTCTCCCTTAATTACTACGAGATTTCGTCAAAGGACTACTGTTGGAGGCACGAAGTTAATATCTGAGATACCAATCAAGATGCCGTGCACAATCCTCCACAGCTTATCCCGCTACCACTTGTTAGTGGAAATGGTGCGGGCGCTCAAGCACTAACTGGCGGAGGCGGTCGAACTGATGGACGTCGATCAGTTAATTCGCCTGTTTCTACCCCACAGCACATGAGGGGTCGGGCAGGACAGACCGGAAGGTCGGAGGGGAATTCGACTCGTCAAATACCCACTGCTAGCGGGAATCCTGCAAGACCTTCAGTAACAATTCAAAACCTGCAACGAGTTCGTGACATTTTGAATAACCCACATCCCGCTTTGGCAGAGACTCCTGATTATGTTCAACTCGCAGGGCAGGTATCGGAGATCCTCCAACAGACCATGCAACGTACAGAAATGTAGCGGGAGCAAAGGAACTCACAAAGTCACACTATGGCTTCTTCCTAGCGCTCCTCCCACAGCAGAGGACAACATGGTCGGACGGTCGATCGACCAATACCAAGACCTCCTCAAAGATTCCGACCAGGGAGTCACGAGGGAAGACATCTCTTTCAAGCAGCCATTCCTCCCCCTCATCAAGAGTAATGACCGCTTGGTTTAGATGAGCATCGGCATCATCTAAACCAGGCAGGTGGTCAGAGGCATTATACTAACGTCCACGACCGGATTGGGGGCACCGGATACTAGGTATGCTAATCTAAGGAACCGGTCCCCAACTAACTACAATCTGGCTCCTTTTCAGAGAAGGCGCTACGATTGTATTACGGATTGTCGAGCATTCTCGGCAGGGCTCTAAGTTGTTTGTTGGCTGGACAAGTTCCGACCAGCCAACATAGAGAAGTTCAATGGGACTCAGAACCCATTAGAATTTCTTCAGATCTATACTACCTCCATCAAAGCTGTTGATGCCAATGATAACATGATGGCAAATATCCTTGAGGGATCTTCCCGGTCTAGGTTCCTCAACCTACCAGTCGGATCTATCTACACTTGGGAGCAGCTCTGCGATTTACGGATCACAAATTTCCAGGGGACATACGACCGCACTGGAAAATAAGATGGACTACATCAGATCAGACAAAAAACCAATGAAACTCTTCAACGATACATCAAGAAGTTTAGCTAAGCTCAAAATTCTATTTCTAAGGTCACAGATTCCTCTGTTATTAAGGCTTTTAAAGCAAGATTGAGAAATCAACGGTTTACGGAGGATATTGCAATGAATCCTCCACGAAGGACCGTTGAACTTTTTGACAAGGCCGATAGATATGCGACCGCAAGTGAACCGGTCGAATGGAATGAAGCTATTGATCGAAAGGAGAAAATCCCTCAACCTGGCCTGGAGAAACCGAGAAGAAGCAAAAGAAGGCTCTCAAGGGTAAGAAAAATCGCAAAACCAACAACAAAGAGGTTCTTGTTATTATAGAAAAGTTTATCAAGGGCAAGAAATACTATTCCAGTCGGAACAAGGCGAAAGCTTTGACCGACGGCTACAAGAAGAACAAGAAGTGGTGTTCACTTCACAGGCGGTAGGGCATGATCTGCACACCTGCCAAGCCTGGCAAAAGAAGCTGGAGGACTATTACTCAGGTAAAGGTCCCTTCCCTTACATACAAGAGCTTGGAGAACCAAGCTCCAAGAATGACAAAGATGGCGACGAAGAAATGGGTGTTGGGCCACGGGGTAGGATACGATAGCTACAAACAAAAATTTCTACCACACAAACCAGAAAGCCAAGCAAGTAGATGATCACAGGTCGTTACCACCAGATGCGCAGAGTAGCGGAAGAAGGGTTGGAGCAGCCTGGTCCAACGTAGAGCGCATTGATGTAGTGGTCGTAGTCGATCGTCCAGCATCCTCACGAGTTGATCGTCTCCTCCAGCAACGTCTGCAGTTCCTTGTGAAGATCACGGATCGTCCTCAAGCGCAACAGTCGCAGTAGCGCCTCTACGGTATCCACATGTCCAGGGAAGGAACAACCGTACAACCGTACGTCGGTGTACTAGCACCAAATTGCACGGCAGAGCTCTCAGGAAGATGGCGGCTAGGTGGTGATTCACGTGTTCCTCCCAACAGCCTCATGCATCTCCTTATATAGTGCTCGTGATGGATCCTATCCGAACACGTTTGTCGAATTGTATTCGTCTTGGTTTGTTCCAACCTGTTAAGTGTGTGACCAGAGGTTCATGCGTAATCGGGCCAGACTCGTAAACCCTTTTCGATCACGAGTCGTAGAGGCTCCTAGCGAACATAAAGATTCCCGAATACACACAAATTATATCGGACGAACCTTAATGCAATATGATCTACGACCGTGTCCTCATCACTTACGACTGTGTCCTATCTCTATCGACCAGTTCAGTATTTGGTCACGACAGTTTGTAATTCCTTACGACTGTGTTACGACCACCTGTGACTACGTTCGACCATCACGACCAGCTCAGATCTCCATACGACCGATCCAGAATCGCTCAAACTAAGCGACCTACTCGTGTATACTCCTTTGCCTCACGATGTCCGGTTGAACTCGGGTGAGATGTTGTGTCATCCATGGACTATTCAATACTTTCTCGATCGAGTGTCGGATTACTTCACGTGGTCGAACACTTCGACTACTAGTGGCATGGCCATGCACTTTCTTTATCCGACCACAATGAGGGGCCCAGAGATATCTCTCCTATTATGTTAGGAGGGGCAAATCCCATATCCGACCAGTCACATTCCTCTGCTTGTTTCATAGCATACCCGAAAGCTACCTTTATAACTACCTAGTTACATAGTAGCGTTTGGCAACCCTAAGAGTGCTATTACACATATAGGAAACCATGCTGATCTCAGGTCTAAGGATTATATATCATCATTGCTTGAGACCAACTAACGACACATCGAATCATAATAATATCAATAGTGTCTCAAGGTGGGTCTAATCCAACATCATGTTCTCTAACATGTGTCCATATTATTGGTTTGATATCTCCATATCCATGACCCGTGAAACATAGTCATCAACCAATACATATGCTAGTCTATTCATATATGTCCTCATATGTTTCCGACCAGGGAACGTATAAGAATAATTATCGCAAAAATATAGAGTTTCACAATCAAGTCACAAACTTGATAATCAATATTAACAATATTATTCTTAGAACAAGATAACAAATTATCCAATATAATGAACATAATGAAATATAATCATCTCTATGATTGCCTCTAGGGCATATTTCCAACAGTCTCCCACTTGCACTAGAGTCAATCATTTAGGTATCTAATACCGATAGCTCTTGTGTGTGTCTCATGCTTTGGCTGTGTGAGAGGCATTGTTAACGGATCAGCAACATTTAAATTCGTATGAACTTTGCATATCTTAACATCTCCTCTATCCACCAATTCGCGAATAAGATGATAGCGCCTGAGTATATGCTTGGACTTCTGATGGGATCTAGGCTCCTTAGCCTGTGCAATGGCTCTATTGTTGTCACAATAGAGATCCATTGTTGTCACAATAGAGATCCATTGGGCTCGAGGCACTCAGAACCACACCCAACTCAGCAATGAAATTTCTTATCCAAACACCTTCTTTCGCAGCTTCAGAAGCCGCAATGTACTCGGCCTCTCTTGTGGAATCAGCAACTATCTCTTGCTTGGAACTTTTCCAGCTCACTGCTCCTCCATTCAAAATGAATACAAAACCAGATTGTGAACGATAATCATCTTTGTCAGTTTGAAAGCTTGCATCGGTGTAACCATTTACAACGAGCTCTTCATCACCTCCATAAATTAGGAACACATCCTTAGTCCTTCTTAAGTACTTAAGAATGTTTTTCACAGCTGTCCAGTGACCTTCACCGGGATCAGCTTGGTATCTTCTCGTAACACTTAGAGCATATGATACATCTGTTCGTGTACATAGCATAGCATACATGACATATCCAATGGCCGAAGCATATGGAATAACACTCATTTTGTCTCGCTCATCAGTGGTCGTAGGACACTGATTCTAGGACACTGAATATCACTCATTTTATCTTGGATTAATGCCATATGCCATGGGCAAGAATCCTCTCTTGGAATTTTGCATGTTGAACCGATTCAACACTTTGTCTATGTACATATCCTGGCTTAATCCAATTAGCCTCTTAGGTCTATCTCTATAGATCCTTATTCCCAAGATATATGCTGCTTCCCCTAGTTCTTTCATGGAAAAACTATTTTTCAATGATGACTTAATGGATTCTAGCATAGGAATGTCATTTCCGACCAGTAGTATGTCATCTACATACAAGATCAGAATAGTAAGCACGCTCCCACTAACCTTCATGTAAACACAAGGTTCTTCTTTGTTCTTGATGAAACCAAACCTTTTGATCTCCTCATCAAAACGTAAATTCCAACTCCGGGATGCTTGCTTCAACCCATAAATGGACTTTTGAAGTTTGCATACTTTACTAGCATTCTTTGGATCGACAAAACCTTCAGGTTGTGTCATGTACACATCCTCGTCTAGGTTTCCATTAAGGAAAGCCGTTTTGACATCCATTTGCCATATCTTATAGTCGAAATATGCAGCAATTGCTAGAATGATCCGAATAGATTTAAGCATCGCTACCGGTGAGAAAGTCTCATCGTAGTCAACTCCTTGAACTTGTCGAAACCCTTTTGCGACTAGTCGAGCTTTATGAATGTGAATATTTCCATCCATATCAATCTTTTTCTTATAGATGCATTTGCACTCAATGGTTTTAACACCATCAAGTGGATTGACCATGTTCCAAACCTGATTTTCTCTCATGGAGTCTATCTCGGATTTCATGGCTCCAAGCCATTTCTCAGAGTCTGGGTTCATCATCGCTTCCTCATAAGTCTTAGGCTCATCATTATTCAATAATAATACGTCATGCCCATACCTAGTAGGCAATTGATGTGGCCTTTTAGATCTACGTGGGGCTGGTGCCTTATCTACAGGTTCAACAACATTTTGTTCATCCTGTAGAGGTTTAGTAGGAGTTGAAACACTTTCAGATGTTTCCTGAATTTCTTCGAGTTGCACATTTCTCCCACTGACTCTTTTTGAAATAAACTCTTTCTCCAAAAAGACACCATTTCGGGCAACAAAAACTTTGCCTTCTTCTTAGTTGTAGAAATAATATCCTTTGGTTTCCCTAGGATATCCTATAAAGAAGCATTTATCTGATTTGGGTGTGAGTTTGTCAGACATCAAACGTTTAACATAGACATCACATCCCCAAACCCTTAGAAAAGACAAACTAGGACTCTTCCCAGTCCACATCTCATATGGTGTCTTATCTACTGATTTAGATGGTACCTTATTTAAAATGAAAGCGGCAGTTTCTAGAGCGTAACCCCAAAAATACAATGGCAGATCTGATTGGCTCATCATTGATCGAACCATGTCCAACAAGGTCCTATTACGTCGCTCGGACACACTATTCCATTGTGGAGTGCCCGGTGATGTAAGCAGTGGAACAATTCCACATTGTTTCAAATGACTACCAAACTCATGGCTCAAAAACTCACCTCCACAATCAGATCGTAAAGATTGGATTGTCTTGCCAAGTTGATTCTATACCTCATTCTGGAACTCCTTGAACTTTTCAAAGGATTCTGACTTGTGCCTCATTAAGTAGATATAACCATATCTACTATAGTCATCGGTGAAAGTAATGAAGTACTGAAAATCACCTCTAGCTGTCGTACTCATTGGTCCACACACATCAGCATGTATGAGTGCCAACTGGTCGGACGCCCTTTCACTCCGACCAGTGAAAAGTGTCTTGGTCATTTTTCCAACCAAGCAAGATTCGCATGTATCAAATGATTCCAGATCAAATGAGTTTAGAGTTCCATCATTATGGAGCTTTTTCATGCGTTTTCACTTATGTGACCCAAACGACAATGCCAAATGAAAGTGGAATTCATTTCATTAGGTCAAGCCTTTTCGCATTAATATTATAGACTGACGATCAACAAGATTTAAAATAAACAACCCATTCAAAACAGTGCATAGCCATAAAACACTTCATTCAAAAATATAGAACAACAATTGTTCTCAATAATGAATTTATAACCCTCGCCATCAAACATGAGGCGTAGATAATGTTTCTACTAATGGTCGAACGTAATAACAATTATTCAATTCCATAATAAACTCAAGGCAAAAGTAATGGCAAAGTCCCGATGGCTAATGTAGCAACCCTTGCTTTATTCCCGACGCGAAGATCCATCTCGCTCTTTGCAATTCTCCTACTCTTTGTTAGACTCTGCATCAAATTGTAGATATGAGCAATCGATCCAAAGATCAAATACCCATGAGTTAACGGAAGAGTCAAGAAGAAAAACATCTATAACATTAATACCGTAGTGGAAGTTTTAATCCCACCATTCCTTTTACGATCACCTGTATTTCTTGCGATTCGCCTTCCCATGGCCTAGCTCTTTGTAGTAAAAGCATTCATTCTCTTGAGTCGGGCTGACTTAGTCTTGGGCTTAGGTTTGTTAGTTTGGATCTCATCCGAAACTTTAGCCTTGCCCTTTTTCATAACCCAAGTTTTGGCCTTCTTCTTGAAGCTTGTATTCTTTTGCACCATCATCACATGATTGTTGCTTTTCTTAATGCTGCTCTCTACTGTCTTAAGCATCATATATAGTTCGGTAAGATTCTTGTCTAAGCCGTTCATATGGAAGTTCAAAATGAACTACCCATAGCTTTCTGGAAGCGAAGCAAGAATCAAATCTGTAGCCAACTCTTGGCTAAGTGGAAAACCAAGTTTTTCCAAGCTCTGTGTGTAACCAACCATTTTGATCACATGAGGGCTCACCGGACAACCCTCAGCTAGCCTACATCCAAACAATTTCTTTGAGATCTCATATCTCTCAGTTCTTGCTTGTGTCTCAAACATGCCTTTGAGCGCCACGATCATATCGAGGGCCTCAATGTTCTCAAACCGCTTCAAGGTCCGAGTTCATCGCAGCAAGCATGAGACGACTAACAACAAGGATTCATCACATGCCTTTTATAGGTGGTTTTAAGAGCAAAGAAGAACATTCTCTGAGGCACATCTCGAATTGGTTCCTCTAGAACATGTTCCTTTTATCTTGTCTAAGAACAATTCTTAGGTTGCGGGACCAATCCGTAAAATTCGTTCCATTCAGTTTTTCCCTTTCAAGTATCGAACGTAAAACAAAACTGGATGTAGGTACAACAGTTGGTGCCATGATCTACAACATAAATTATGCAAAACTAAGACATATGTTCAATCAAAGTAGCTTCTATTAAACAATTTAATAAAGATACTCCCACTAAATGCCATATCCCTCGAACTAAGCGACCTACTCGTATATACTCCCTTTGCCTCACGATGTTTAGTTGAACTCCAGGTGAGGCAAAGGAGTATACAGTAGAAATGCTTAGTTCAATCAGCTATTTAACCGGTCGTATGGAGATACGAGTGATCGTAGACTGGTCGAACGTAGTCCTGTGGTGGTCGTAACCTAGTCGTAAGGAATTACGAATCGGTTGTGACCAAATACGAATCGTCAGATAGATATAGGACACGGTCGTAAGTGATGAGGACTCGGTCAGAGATCATATTGCATTAAGGTTCGCTCGATATAATTTATGTGTATTCGGAATCGCTATGTTACGCTAGGAGCCGCACGACTCGTGATCGAAAAGGGTTTCGAGTCACAACCGACACGCATGAACCTGCTGTGGTCACACACTTAACGGGTTGGAACAAACCAGTACGAATACGATTCGACAAACGTGTTCGGATAGGATCCGTCACGAGCACTATATAAGGAGATGCATGAGGATGTTGGGGACGTAAGTTTTTACACCACTGAAACCCTAGCCGCCATCTTCCTGAGAGCTCCACCGTGCGACTTGGTGCTAGCACATCGGCGCATGGTTGTTCCTTCCCTAGACGTGTGGATACCGTAGAGGCGCTACTGCGACTGTTGCGCTTGAGGACGATCCTCGATCTTCACAAGGAACTGCAGACGTTGCTAGAGGAGACGATCGAGTCGTGAGGACGCTGGACAATCGACTACGACCACTACATCGACGCGCTCTATGTTGGACCAGGCTGCTCCAACCCTTCTTCTGCTGCTCTGCGCGTTTGGTGGTAACGATCTGTGATCATCTACTTACTTGGCTTCCTGGTTTGCGTGGTAGAATTTTTTTGATTTGCAGCTATCGTAGCCTACCCGTGGCCCTACAGTTTGCAGCCCTAAGTCACTGACAGCAACCATCATATGGTTATCTCCCACTGACATCAACCACTGGTCAGTTGGCTTTCTACCAACTGCCACCATTTCTCCGACTGGACGTGATACTTCCAAAGGGCGCCACTTTCAGGAGTAACTGCCACCACTTCGTCCGTTATTTAAAGGAGAAGACAATCAGATGACAGAAAAAAGTTCACAAGATCTTGACACGATCTACGACCGCAACTCAAGGCTGTTGAAGCAATAATATAGCAATCAGCACATCAAGTGTAATTAGGGCTAGTCCACTACCCGGTCAAAGGCACCCCCTGTAAAGGTTCAGTTCATTGCAATAAAGAGCAATCACATTCTCTCCCAAGAACTCTTTGCCATTTTTCTATATTTATTTCGTAAGATCGGCGACTTGATCGTCGACAAAGACGCTCTCGTCAAGAAGTTGCTGGACTCTGTGCCAAACAAGTACTTGCAAGTAGTCGTGGCGATCGAGCAATTCTCTTATGTGGACACCATGCCATTCGATGAGGCGATCGGTCGTCTCAAGGCGTACGAGGAGTGTACAAGGAGGCAAAGCGATGACAACAATTAAGGGAAGCTCTTGCTCACTCACGGCAAGTGGCAGGCACGGCACAAGAATGGCGGCGGACATTCATTGTCAAGCAACGGGAATCGTATGCTGGCAGCCCAGATGAGCGCGACCGGAGGAAAGGACATGGCACGGGACGCCGTGGTGGCTCCGGTGCATCACGCCAGGACATGACTAGCAAAGGTAAAGACAAGAGTCATATCAAGTGTTTTAATTGTGATGTATATGGGCACTATGCATCCGAGTGTTGCAAGCCACGGCTGGAACACAAAGAGGCGAACCTGACCTGCAATCAAGAAGAAGAAACTGCCTTACTGTTGTCAGTCTGTGCTGCTGACTCCCACGAGGTGGTATTGATGAATGAGGAGAACCATGTTCCGAAGCTCTGCAAAACTAAGGAGGTCAAAGTCGACTCAGACGTTTGGTACTTGGAGAACGGTGCTTGCTAGTAATCATATGACTGGGAACCGAGGGTAGTTCATGGAACTAGATGAGAACATTACAGGAATTGTCAAGCTTGGTGATGGCTTAGCTATGCAGATCAAGGGAAAGGGCTCCATCTTGTTCAAATGCAAAAATGGAGATCAGCTCATACTCCCAAAGGTGTATTATATTCCTAGTTTGAGGAATAACATCATTAGTCTTGGTCAGATGATTGATGATGGAAGTGAGATAGTTCTAGCTGGAGCACACTTGAGAGTGTTTGATAGGAATGGAACGCTCTTGATGAAAGTGAAGCGCACTGCAAACATATTATACAAAATGCTGATTGAAACATGTGAACCTGTCTGCTTGTTGGCAAGTCTTGATGATCCAGTGTGGTTGTGGCATGCAAGGCTTGGACACTTCAATTTTTAGGCACTCAAGGTCATGGCCAAGAAGCACATGGTCATTAGACTGCCAAGAATTACCACCCAAATGAGGTATGCGAAGCTTGTTTGGTTGCAAAGCGAAACCGGCTCCCATTCACTGTCCAAGCAAGTTTCAGAGCAGAAAAACCACTACAGCTGGTTCATGTCGACCTGTGTGGTCTAATCAGTCCTTCAACAATCGCTGGAAATAGGTACTTCCTGTTAATTGTTGATGATTTTAGCCGATATATGTGGGTGTATGTGATTAGAGGCAAAGATGATGCTTTTGCTGCCTTCAAGAAGTTTAAAGCAGTGACTGAAAAGGGCTCAACTTACAAGAACAAGACCTTGAGAACTAACCGAGGGGGAGAGTTTCTATCCAATCTATTCACAAGTTTCTGTAAAGAGGAAGGCATTGCTCGGCATCTCACTGCACCTTATTCCCCTTAATAGAATGGTGTGGTAGAATGGAGAAACAAGATGGTAATGAGCACAGCAAGAAGCCTGCTCAAGAGCATGGAGGTGCCTGGGAAGATGTGGTGAGAGGCCGTCAGACATGCGGTGTACTTGCTAAATCGCTTGACCACAAAAGTGTGGAGTGATTGCACACCCTATGAAGCATGGTCTGGGAAGAAGCCTAATCTGGAGTGCTTGAGAGTCTTCGGGTGCACGGCGCATGTGAAGGTGGTTGAACCACATGCAAAGAAACTTGATGACCGCAGCAAGCCTATGGTGTATCTGGGTGTAGAAGAAGGAAGCAAGGCACATCGTCTCTTTGATCCCAGGGCAACAAAATCTATGTGAGCCGAGATGTAGTATTTGAGGAAAAACGGAAGTGGGAATGGAAAGAGATTAACCAAGAGGACAAGCAAAGCTGGGTGACATTAACTATTGAAGACAAGACAACAGATACTATAGTGGAACCAAAAATAGGTGAGCCACAGGAAGCGACAAGCTCGCCCTCTCCCCAAATGCAAGGTCACACACCCACCTCATCACCAGTCTTACAGGGAACTGTAGAGTCACCAAATCTTTCTCCGATTTCACTGGTTACTCCAACAAGACTTTGAGCTTTCTCATCACAAGAAGCATCATGAAGCACATCGAGAGTGGACCTAGAAGGTTCGATCCCTTAGGAACATTTATGCTGAAACCAGTGAGGTTGAACTCAAGGAGGAGTTGAGTTTTGCAGATGCTAAGGAGCCCACTTCCTATCACCAAGTTGCCAAAGAGGGAAATTGGCAAGAGGCTATGAAGCAAGAAATTGAGGCTATTGAAAGGAACAATACCTGGAGGCTCACAAATTTATCTTCTAGATCCAAACCCTTTGGTTTCAAATGGATCTATAATATCAAGAAAGATTCAGAGGGAAACATTGTCAAGCACAAAGCAAGATTAGCTGTAAAAGGTTATGTGCAACGACAAGGGATTGATTTTGAGGAGGTATTTGCTCCTTTGGCTAGAATGGAAACTATCAGGATGTTGCTTGCCCTTTTAGCTCATCTAGGTTGGGAGGTTCGCCATCTAGATGTGAAGTCACCTTTCTTACATGGTGAACTCCAAGAAGAGGTTTATGTCACTCAATTTGAAGGTTTTGTTAAGAAAGGACAAGAACACATGGTGTACAAAATCTCAAAAGCTCTATATGGACTTCGGCAGGCTCCAAGAGCATGGAATAGAAAATTGGACAAGAATCTAAAGGCAATTGGCTTTATCAGATGTACACATGAACAAGCTGTGTACATTAGAAATGCTGGCCAGGAGAGCCTCATTGTTGGAGTATATGTGGATGACATGATTGTGATTGGGACTTGCAAGATTGTGATTGAACAATTCAAGGCACAAATGATGAAAGATTTTGAAATGAGTGATCTTGGCCTTCTCTCGTTCTATCTCGGCATTGAAGTTGAGCAAAATAAGCACAACATCACACTCAAGCAGACTGCCTATGCAAGAAAGATCTTGGATCACTCCAGGATGGGTGATTGCAATCCATGCAGATCTCCCATGGAACTGAAATTGAAAATTGGAAAAGATCCTGCTGGACTGCCGGTTAATGCAACCAAATTTAGAAGCTTGGTTGGAAGCTTAAGGTACCTTCTGCACACAAAGCCATGTCTTGCATATGTTGTTAGTATTGTAAGCAAGTACATGGAGAGACCAACCACCATTCATTTTCAGGAGATCAAACAGATTTTGAGGTATGTAAAAGGTACCTTGGATCTGGGACTGACCTACAAAATTGGTGGAGGAACTAAAAGGATAGTTGGGTATACTAACAGCAACTTGGCAGGTGATATTGATGATAGAAAGAGCACGACTGGTACGGTCTTCTATCTTGATGGAAGCTTGATTGCATGGAACTCTCAGAAGCAAAGGGGTGTAGCGTTGTCTTCGTGCGAAGTGGAATTTATGGCAGCAACCACAGCAGCCTATCAGGGAATTTGGTTGAAGAATCTACTGAGTGAGATCACTGGACAGAATGCTGAACCAGTGCTACTTCGAGTTGACAACAAATCTGCTATTACTCTCATGAAGAACCCTGTGTTCCATGGACGGAGCAAGCACATAGATACATGATTCCATTTTATTCGTGAATGTGTTGAGAAGGGGTAGATTGTAGTTGAGTATGTGTGCACTGATGAATAGCGTGCAGATGTTCTAACAAAAGCACTGGGAAGGATCAAATTTGCCGAGATGCGTGAGCTACTAGGAATGGAGTACTTGGCTCAGCCGAGTCAAGCTTAAGGGGGAGTATGTTGGAGAATAAGCTAGACTCAGACTAACTGCAACATCAGACTTGGTTCGGTCAGGAGGACTGACTCTACTGTTAGCTAGTTTCGGTTAGGCCGACTCTAAAGATTTTGCATTGTGTGCGTTTGGTTGATGTGTAATCGTGCAATTCAGCACGTCCTAGTTAATTGGTCTTAGTCATGCATTAGTGGAGTCCGAGTCTAGTGGATCACGTCAGTTGTGGCGTGAGCTGCGCAAATTAGTTAGGAAGTCTCTAAAGAAGTTCAGTAGTCTGTGTGTGTTTTTAGTATGTGTTTTGTGAGCAAGAAATCCCCTTACAGTGAATAGAAGAAAAAAACTGAGAATTGCCCCATGTGTGTTCTGTCGTTTTCCTCCTCTGCCCAATTCCCCAATTGAGTTTTTCCTATGTTGATCATTGGTTCTTGGGCATGTGCAAAATCCCTGATTTGAGCTCCAACATCTAGCACCACAGTCGTCGCACAGTGGTAGTCAGGGCAGTAGCGTAGGCTGTCTGCGATGTTGTACATTGCTGCTTGCCTTTAGTTCGCTTGCGTCGCTTCTAGCTTGGGGAGATTCTGTGGTTTGGTGGTGTGCATGGTGTGCTACCTTTATGGATTATTATGGTGTAGGTCGGTGGGGGCGCGACGAGCAAGCGCCAGCTCGGACTCGGATTTCGACTCGCGTTCGAATTTAGAACGGATTTTGTGCCACCGCATTGTGGTTCCACTGGTATTCATTATGGGCCGACTATGCTATAGGCAACTGAAAACAACAGAAAACACGGTCACTTTCTTAGTCCATTGGATCACAATCTGATGGCTTCTATTTTTTTCTTCTGATTTGTAATTTTATTTTTTCTAACTTGACTTGTTGGGTAATGTTTATGGGCTATTTATTTGGGTTATCGGATCTATGTGGTCATGGGCTTGACCCATTACGGGCATGTTCGCCCTTGGGTCGGCCCATTAAACGTGTGCAGTGTGCAATCTTCTAGGCAGATTGTGTGCAACCTTCTTAACCAAGGAAAAAACTAGATAAAACACCCAAAAAATGCAATAGCCCATAGGAAATACCACACGGGACCCACAACACAGAAGATTGCACACAGTAGATCCAAAAACAAGAACATATGAAAGAATAATAGATAGAATAAAAAAGAATCAAGGCTGAGAAAGTGGTGGTTGCCAAATGAAAGAAGTACTAGCATTTTTTTTTGCTGTTGAACCATTTAATTCAAGTGATTAGTCCTAAGGTAAGCAAGCACCATATAAAGAACGTCACAAAAAATGCCTCACTACTCAAAATTCCTACTATATAGTTCTTGATGTCCAGCTTCCAGCTAAACAAAGCAAACTAGAGTACAAGACAAAGTACAGAAATGTCAACATGGATCCATATTTTATTCTATGGACCGGTTTAACCCTAAAACTCAGATGACACAAACTCGATTATCATACCACAAAATTCAGCAAATTTCAAGAAACTCATAATTTCCCAGATCCCAAGCGAATCAATGATTACTACAAAATCAGACAAAAAATATTAATAATTTCAACACAAACATAGTTCATGTCATCACAAACAGATTTAACTTAACAAACCCAAACATGTCGGTTAGTCACCAAACGACACAACCACACAAAACTATGCAGATTCATGTTGTTTTCCCGCACATTTGGGGTACCAACTGATCCAAGTCTAATTCATACCCTACAAACCCAATTCTCCCAACACAATTGGGTCAAGCATAATTACACGAACATATGTAAGTTTTCCCTTGATTGAGCTTAGTGACATACAGACTTGCCTACATTTACCACTAAAAACACTCAAAAGAAAGGAAAAAGTATGAAATTAAACTTTTCAACATATCTACTTAGATCCCAAATGAATAATACCAATGGTTACATCTAAAAACTATATCATATTAGCTATCAGCGCACTGTTTGGCTAACCAACCTCGAATGTTTCTGGAGTAGTGACCTCCTTACAGACTGCGTTGGATGTGAAGTAAAAACCAGATGTTGACAGTCTGACTCTTGAGGGCATCAAAGACCTCAACAGGGGACTTCTTCAAGTCAATAACAAGCCTTTGAAGCGTTTCCTCAATGTTAGATTCAGTGGTTACTGAGTTTTCATCAACAAATCTCCTGTCTTGAGCTTGATTTACCCCCCAAAAGAGTCAAATCCAAAGTCAACTACACACACATAGTACTAGACGACGGAAAAGTTAAATCAAGTGAGCTGGGAATGTAAAAAAAATGTTAATATCTTATAGATACCCTTATAGATACAGAAACAAAAAAAAATTCTAAGATAGACAAAAAAAATTGGGATAGGTAAACCCCTTCAAAATAAGAAAATATAAAGACAACCATTTTTCCTAAACTTTAGACTTTCCCCAGCTCATGGATGAAGACCACTTTAAAGGCTTGTTATAAAGACAATCAGAAAATCATTTTAAACTTTAGAAAATATAAAGACAACCATTTTTCCTAAACTAGACAAAAATAGGGATTGGTTAACAAAAAACTTTAGACTTTTGCTCCCAAGTGGAACCTAATAAGATTTAAGTTTCATACAGAAAATTAAAATTGCAATCCAAAGCAATATAAATTGTGGAAAATTGAACAAACTGGTAGCTAAAATAGCAAGGAGTTATCTATTCCTCATGTATGAACATCTAATCACACAAACATTTCTACTCCAAGACACGATGCACG
The DNA here is from genome assembly GCA_036346405.1 of Phyllostachys edulis. Taxonomy (NCBI): domain Eukaryota; kingdom Viridiplantae; phylum Streptophyta; class Magnoliopsida; order Poales; family Poaceae; genus Phyllostachys; species Phyllostachys edulis. Next base: position 42,162,283 of record CM070557.1, on the reverse strand, counting down.
CAAACCTCATGCCTCTCGTTATTTATAGAAAACATCTTTGATCAATAATCGAGCCTCCATAAAAAATTCTTAATTGTGCACAAGAGGGGATAAAAAATTTATGCATGAGAGAGATCGAACAAAAAAAAACTTATGTCCTACTAGCACTAGAAGAAAATAAAATAAAATATCATGAAAAATTACCCAAAGGACTGCGAGAAAACACAAAAATAAGTATGGTACTTGACAACAGGTCTAAATTATAAATTACACATGAATTCTTCAGAAATTGCATGTTGCCTAGCACTAAAGTTTTAACTAAAATGATATGCAAGTTTTTATTTGATAGGTATTTCCAAAGGATGTAGCAACAAGCACAAAAATACATGATAAAGAACAAGAAATAACAAAAGAAAGAAAATGTGAACAAGGATGAGATCATTAATGCACAAAATAAAACCTCAACACACAAGGATGTTATCTCTGAACTTAGAGAATTGTGAGGGCATGATGACATATGCAAATTTACTCTAAGTAACATGGCATCGCAATGTAACTTCAATACCATAACCAAAAGCAAAATCAATACCAAAACCTAAAGAAACAAAATTTATACTATGAAGGACAGAAAGGTTCTGACCTATCTGAACCCTAGCATAAAACAAAGAACATAAAATAAAGAATAAAAAACTAACAAGGACAGAAAGGTCCCGACCTAGGTGAACCCTAACATAAAACAAAATCAAATTAAAAAGAAACAAAATTATTTCTAAGAAACACATAAAGCTACATACCTATGTAAACCCTAACATAAAACCATAAGGCTTACAATAAAATGAAAAAGCTAAGCTTAACAATGGATACCAGAAGTGACTATTGGTCTATTATTACAATGAACATATTAAAAACTCGCAAAATGAAAATTGCATCGATAATGTACTAAAATTGCATATTACATGACATTTAAAGTTTAGTTATAATTGTATGCAACTTATACACTCAAAAAATCCAGACTTCAGACACTGGTAGACAACAAATACAAAACCATAATATAGTAACAGAACTTACAGGCCATGACCTAGGTGAACCCGTACAAAATACAAAATCAACAAATGACAACAAAACATAATAAAAACTGAAGAAACAAATGATATTCTATGAAAGACAGAATTGCTACACCGAGGTGAACCCTTACATAATACAAAATCAACACATGACAACTAAAAATAATTCTAAGAAGGATAGAAAGGCCATGACCTAGGTGAACCCTCACACAATACAAAATTAAAATAAATTAACCTACAATTCACATAAATATTTTGAAACCAGATGAACCCTTACAAAATTCAAAAAAAAAAGTAGTTCCTACAAAAATTGCAGCTTACAAATACTAGAATTGCAAAAAGCATAGCTGTGTAAGTTTACCTAAATTCGTAAGCAACTTATAAGATCAGATGAACACCTAATATAGGAAACTCAAAATTACCCTGAACTAGGGAAAATCAAATAATGAATCATCTTAGTTCACTCTAAGGAACAAACATAACTATTGAATTAGGAAATCTAAACATAAAACTGAGGCCATAATGCAAATTGCAATAATAAAATACATAAAGTGCACATCATATCAACTTGCAATATCAGTTAACATAGTGTGCAAATTTCCACATGACCACATATTTCATATCTTTCAGGCATAATTGTGGTGTAATTGTTAATGTGCTATTAACATTTGACTAAATAACAACTATATATGACAACATTTTATACGTGAAAGCAGAAGTAATGACAAACACAAACCAACATGGCAGCGAAGGAATAATAAAGGTGAGAAAACAAGATGCAAGAGAAAACTTGCTTAAGTTTTTGATGGCATCAAAAGCTGACTATCCCAATCATGCCTATCAAAACATAATAAACAAGCTAAATTCAATGATATGTTCATCTCATCATCGATAATAGAAAAACAACATCTGCCAGAGGTGAGCACATAAGAAAATAAAGAAAAAGAAGCAAGACAGAAAAATCAATTGAGAAGGCATGATATCCATATCAATAAACTTATCTCCAATATATTTATCCTATATTGACACCAGAAAAGAATAACTAAAATCATGTTAAGAAGATGTGGGAGTTCCACAAGTGAGATGACAATTGAATGTTACATTAACAGAAGTTCATTTGATTCAAGCTATAACTTGAGCAAAAACCACAGGACTGAAGTCAACTAAATGTTTTGTTAACGAAATTCATTCAATTTAATTAGTTTATGTCATAGAAGCTTCAATAGAAATAATATTTAAGAGAGAGGTCATTGTAAACTAAAGATGAATAATAGTATGTTTGCAACATGCTATTGACAACCAACTAAAGAGGATACTCTAAATATCAGCTTTCCATAATTGAACTCACCTCTTCTGATGCACAGCTTGCACGCAAATGAATGCATGTTTTTTTACCCTGTGAACCACAAGAGGTTCCACTGAGGAGTAATTTACAGCCCCAAAGAGACTTACAATATCTCCTACAACAAAATGAAAAAGAGAGAGGCTATTATAACCAATGCCATAAGTAAATAAAAAAAAGAATATCATGTGGAAAAGGTTGCGGACAAGTTGAATACAAGTAAAACAAATATTGTACTACCTAGTGCCTGAGAGAGTTCGCAAATGCAACTGAATAAAATCAAAGTTTAGAGAAAGTCAACTATATTAGCATCAATTAAGTGTCACTCGAAAAACATAGAAAAAGAAAAGGGTGTATCAACGTATAATACATTCAAACCCTAGCAATATAGAATGAACCAAAATAGCTACTAAATCGAGGTAAACATCTGTTAGATCACAAAAATCATAGAAAAACGCCATAGATTTGAAGTCAAAACATGTAATATAGCTCACAAATATGAGAGCTCAACACAAATCACAAGCAACAGATCAGGGTTTGGGAGAGGAATAAAAGAAGACGAACCTGGTGACGGAGGGAGCCAGCTGGTGCGGTGAGCTAGTGACCGAGACCACAAAGGAGAAGGGACCAAAGGAGCTGGCCGGTATGGTGATCGCAAGGGAGGAGGAGGGCATCAATTAAGTGTCACTCAAAAAACATAAAAACAGAAAAAGGGTGTATCAACCAATCACACACAAATTTAGGCAAATAAAAAAAACCTAAATTAGTCAAACAAATTGTGATTGATACCATGACCTATGCAGCCTAGGAAACTCACGATTTGAGCAACCAAATGCTCATACTATGCATGTAAAAATAGATACTCACAAACTTATAGAAAATTCACAAGTGAAATCAACTTATACTGTAACAAAGTCCAAATTCCTACAGTACATATCAACTTGCCTAATTTTTCTCCCTTTTCAACAGCAGACATAATGCACAAATTAGATGCTACAAGTTCTTATATGAAGCTGCCAACAAGGTTAGATATAGTGAAAACTCTTCAAGCCTCACAAAGCAACAGAAGAAATATCACACAGGGATTCTCAAAATTTAAATCCCCTGACGCTGCCACCCAATCACACTGAGACAATATTCACTCACTAACAAATAACTTTACATGCACTCATCGACCTACAAAATCGGACTCCACCAAAGTAGTAATACACATGAACCTAATAAAATGTAAAGAGTCAGCGGAGCATCAGCATTCCACTAGAGCAGAGTAGTTCAAAGCAGCTTAGATAAATTAATCAGCCCAAAAGTAGAACAATATTCACTCACTAACACAAACTTTACATGCATTCATCAATCGGCAACATTAGACTCCACCAAAGTAGTAATACTAATATATACACATGAACATGAACCTAACAAAATGTAAAAGAGAAGCACTGTGTCAACATTCCACTAGAGCATAGGTTAAAAAATTAAAGTTCACAACACAACTTCAGATAAGATAATTAGCCCAAAAGGAGAACAAAATCATCTCACAAATGGTCACTGTAAGTAGTAGCTCTAACAAATCAAAAGGTCAGGAACCTAACTCCTAAATGTGACCATCTAACCAACGCACCTGGTGGACTGCTACTAAGTTACGCTGGGCCAAAAAACAGACCAGTGAGGTGCTACCCTGTGTTCCACAACGAGTTCGAGTCGTTGCATGATGGCAGCATCATATGGACTCTATAGAGCCCTTATTTCGTGAACACGGTAGCGCCGCACGGACTGTCCGTGCAATGCACGCAGGATGCCGAACTATGGGCGACGACCTACCACCTGGTGTTTCCCATATGGTGGAGCCTTACATGTCGCAGTGCGTAATGTGACTATTCAATCTCCACCAGGTTGTGCCCCCTCCAGACGGGAGGGTGCTTGAGCGAGCTGTCCAATGTGAGTGCAACACCATCCGAGTAATGTTTACAGTTCATAGTTATATTCGCTCTTCTCACATAAATACTTCTCGAATGCAGGCAATCGAAGGTAGGTCAGCATGCTAAGGACTGGCAGGCAGTCCAACATCAGTGGACTACGGCCTGAACAGAGTTGGCGCACATTGAGGTCCTACAAGAGCAGCGGCCATATGGCGTCCGAACTTACCGTGAGTACATCGAGTGGTACGTACCCCCACTGGGACCCTTCTTCTTGTGGCAATACGAGCAACCGTACTATGATATCATCAAGTCTGGATGTCACGTAAGGCAACTCCGATGACATAATTCCGCTAGTCGGACCACCACCCTAGGGTGCATCCTCATCGCTACCATCCGAACTTGGGTCGGCGTCCTCATCGGACTCCAACCCGGGAGGCTGGTCTGATAGATACTCGTGGTAGTCAATGCAGACTGGCCACAATAATCTCGCCCCCTCATTTTGCACAAAATTATGTACAAGTCTTCTCTCATAGACTTTCTCCAAAATAGCACATTTTGTGCTACCGTCTTCAAGCTCTGCCTGCAGTTGCCCGCTTCCTGAGGCACCAACATCATCAAGGTTTCCTGACGCCCTACGTACGAAATTCATGTACACCATCGGCTTCCCGTATATCGCCACCTCGGGCTGGGAAGCAATCTGCATGTACTAGCCCCATGCTACACTTCCATTCACCTTGACTAGCTCACATACGCCCTGCCCTCCCCTATTTGTGCAGATGATCCACTCGATGACAAGTTTCTTTGTCGTTGCCTTCGTGTCGAACTACCTCTGGATGCAGCTCCTAAGCTTATGAATATTCATCGCATCAAGCCCCTCCACCCGTACCACCTTGTATTGGCATCTCGATAGGTCCAACATATCAGGTCCGCCCCGTATGAGACCGTCACCATAAAACACTAGCAACTCTTGCATGTTCGAAATTACCTAAAGCCTCAATATAACAAACAGGGCGCACTACGTAGTCTATATTTCAATCAATTTAGTGTACACCACTATGTAAATAGGATTATTTCATTAATTACCACTAATTAAATAGGACTAAAGTAATTATGACTAATTTATTTGCCAGTATGTGCCTCCCATTTGTCGGGACCCCGGATATGCAACTCTAGGACCCTCTGTGTATTCTGAACTAGTCCTATGATCAGTAGCTAGCTCACACAGTTGCAACATCGATGAGATCATAACCACACAACCAAACTAAAGATGAAGCAGACAAATTAATATTATTTAACAAAAAGGCCTTATGGTCAAGTCTTACAACGTTTGCCATGCAGGGCTTAACAACAAAAGGTAGCTTGCAGCGAAAACCAAACAACTGGTGGAGGTCACCCAATATGCCCACAGGCAATAGAGTGGAGGACACAACCTAATTCGCATAGTCTTAAAAGTAGTCTTCTTCGTAGAACTCGGTGCTTCCTGGTTCTTCTTCAGCGACTGATCAACTAGAGGGCATAAAGCCGTGAGTACTTTGAATGTACTCAGCAAGTCATAGAGAAATGTATGCAAGTAATATTCATGTAAGGTTTGACAAGGATAGCTTTATAGCTATTTTGCGGAAAGCAATATTTGACATTGAATATAGTAAGTAGATTGTAAAGCACAATTTAAAAGATTAATACATAAGTAATCAATTTTCTTTAAAACAACTAGTGAACACCCTATTCACTTCCCAACCATCAACCACAACCATCTACTAGATTCAACCAACCCATTCCGATATTTTTGATAAAAGTCTACCCCTCGTGTGAAATCACCAGGCATTGTCCATAACCGCGGACACGGCTATTCGAATAGTTTTACACTCTGCAAAGGTTGTACAGTTTTACCCATAATACACGACCTCTCTAGTTGGTCTGGCATGGCCAATGCCACTACTCACTACCTTAGGTAAGCAGTCTAGAGAGCGTGTCAAGGCTTTTACAAAGTTCTGTTTTGACCCGGTTCTGCTCGCTAAGGTTTCGCCACACTGGCCCCCTCTTGCGTCGTTCCCAACCAAAACAGAACCGAACCAAAACATTACTAATTAGTGGGCCCAGTCCACCCCATAAATGAACTTGTGGTTGCACGGTATGGCCCAAATGAATGGCACACAAAGTTAAGTCCTTAGTGGCTACTTAGGCGAGGCAACCTTATCCCAAAATCATCCCCTTTACTGCACGATCACTCGCCCGAGTATAAATCTTTTGGGTTCAACCCAGCCAAATGACCACCCTAGTCATGGCACAACATCTTTTATCAAAAGTGGCTCCACCACAGTTTCATATTTCTTTTAGTCAAATTCAATCATTCTTTGAGTATGTGATCGTGAATTTATCGTATAACTAAAGCATTGGCTAAACATAATACGGTACCCAGGTTGGTATTACAATAATGTCCAACGAATAATTAAGCATCCTAAGGTGTCCAAGGAGTTATGTCATTCAAGGATACATGTCATTTACAATTTATCAAGGAGGTATAATGGCAATTAGGTAATTAACTAATCCCGAAACCATTTATTATAAAATTAGCAATGCATGTTTATATCAAACAATCAACTTTTATAAATTGGGTTCAATATGATCAAAGGTCCACGACTTGCCTTCGTTGAAGAGTAGAGATGCTTCGGTCGTCAGGTCCACGAATTCGTCCGAAATTCTATACGTGCGAAACAAGCTAAATAAATAGAACAATACCAAATAAAATTCAAAAAATTACCAATAAATACTAATAGGAAGATAATGAATTTAGATGAATTTAGAAATTTGAATCACTCGAATAGGAGTTCGAATGAGGAAGTTATGGCCTCCGGAAGTTACAAATACATGAAACGACAAAAGAAATGGATTTTCGGAATTTCCGGATTTATTTTTAATTCCAAAAAAGGGGGAGTCGCTGATGCGTGGGGCCCGCGGCACTATGCCAGGCCATGCACCCGAGACACGTGCGCATGCCACGTCAGCGAGGAGGCGAGGTGGCGCTGAGGTGGCTACGAGCTGGAGGTGAGGTGGCACCGAGGTGGAGCCACGTCAGCGCGGCGACGGTGGCGCTCGGGGTAGCGCGGGCTGCGTGGCTCGCCGGTGCTTCACGCAGTGGCGAGCTCGAGGGATGGTGCCAAAAGGAGGAGGGGGCTGCGCTGATCTTGGTGCTCCCCTTTGCGGCGAAGGGTCGAGAAGAAATGGCCGGCGGCGAGGGACAAAGGTGGCGGCGAGTTAGAGCCTGCGGCGACGCTAGGGATCTGGTGGGCTCTGGGGGATGGGGAGGCGCGCACGGGAGAGGCAGTGGTCTTGTGAACCCGTACGTGGGGGCGGCGGCGCCGGAGGGGGCTCGACAGCGGCTGCGGATGCGGCGGAGTGAAGCTCGGCGGCAGCGATTGGAGCTCGAAATCCAGCGACGAGAAGACGAGAGAGGGAGAGTGAATGGTTGGAGAGGGAAGAGGGCGTTGAGGGGCGCTCGGTGCTCCCCTTAAATAGGCGCGGGGAGGTCCAAAGAGAGGTGGGGCGGTGGCGTGCTCCGCGACGGCGAGGACTAACGTGGATGGGAGCAGGTGCGGGATTGGGACGGGACGCGGAAGCGAGAGCTGGTGGCGGCAACGGGCGCGGCGAAGGACGCCGCATTGAATGCACGTGCCAGGGTGACCACGACAGGCAAAGGCCAAGATAAACGCTACAAGACGCCAAGGCCATCAGGATTTAGAGCGACAACGGTCGGGAGGAGGAAGACGATTTAACAATGGCGCAGGATCGACAAGTAGGGCCCATCAAGAGAGAGAGAGAGAGGAGCAGCGAGGAAGCGACGAGGGTTCTGAGTCAGTTCGATCTTGATCGGACGGTGCAGAAGAGGAGGGCCTTGGCTTAAAAAAGCAAGCCACATGAGCCACACGAGGGGAAATGGTCAAGAGATTCGCCCAAAGTAGAAGGGGATTTTAAGGATTTTTGAATTAAATAAAATACCAGAAATAGAAAAGCATTTTTTTAAAATAGTTAAAGCCATCCAAAATTTCAAGGAAAATACACAAAAAAAATCTCTTGAATTATTTAAAACTTAATAAAAATATTTTTAGCTTAACTCTTGCTTTTAATTTTGTAATTAATTATTTTTAACTTAGGGACAAAAGGAAAACCTCTTTTAAAATCCAACAAAACCAAGAAAAGACTTTAAAATAATACTTTTGATTTTTTAATCCAATTAAGATCTAGAAAACTTAAATAAACAAACTTTTGAATTAATTGAAGTTTAATCAGTTCAAATTAAACTGCTTTTTAATTCTAAAATTTCAAGTTAAGCTTTAGCAAATTAATAAAATCAAATGGTTACTTTTAAATTTTGAAAATTTTCAAAAAGCCTAGAAAACTGGGATGTTACAACCTACACCCGTTAAAGGGAATCTCGACCTCGAGATTCGGGCTGACTAGAGAATAGGTTCGGGAACTCGAGCTTTGCTCACTCTTCCATTCGACTTTCTCTTTCGAGCGAGGCAAAACAGCAACTGACACTGCACTAACTAGATACTTACCAGGAATGAAGTTCTGAGCTAGTTGGGCTTGCTCCACGGTGACATGATTCACTTGTCCTCTTGCAAAAGGAACTGGAGTCCTGGCCCGATGTTTCTGTGGGCAGCTGTGTGCATAATGGCCTGTCTATTGGCACATGAAGCAACTGACTTCTGAGAGGGGACTATTTGATGTTGAAGCTTTCCTTAGTGGGCAATTGCTGGCATAGTGACCTACTTATGGCAGTTAAAACACGTGATTCCTGCAGCATGAGAGGTGTTCTTTTGTGACGGGCCTGCTATGGAGGTGTTAGGGAGCAACAAGCTGGCTAGCTGGTTCACAGTTGTTTTTTGAGGCATTAGCAAGCCTAAACTTTTGTATTTATGCAATTGTGACATGTATCTTCTATTATTTTTATCATCTGCTGCTGGTGATATTGTTGTGATTAGAGTAGCTTCTAGAATGTTGTCTGGGCGACTGATGTGTGCCTTTGTGGGCATTGCCAAGCAAAATGGCCCATATCCTGACACCTGTAACATTATATTCCTGTTCTTGATGGTTTGCTCTGCTGAGATTGGCCACCATTGTTGTCATGGAACATCTGCATCGATGGAAGTAGTGATGATCCTAGAGTCATGAGTGGGGTTGTCGTTGGTGCTGGGTTGGGTTTAGGTGGAATCACCCGAGTCTTGGAGTTTCTTGCAATATTTTGTTTTTGATTCCCCATCTTCCTCTTGTGACAGTTGTTTGCCTGATGGCTGGTAGCGGCCCGATGGTTCTGGTTTATTATGGTCATAAAGCAGCGATAGTCTGGTTCCGCTAGTTCATCATGTTGACTAGGGCTAGAGCAGCTTGATTCTGTCGATTCACCATTTGATTCATATTCTGCATTACGGCATTCATTAACTGAGTCTGAGCCGCCATAAACTGACCCAAGCCTTGGTCTGCTATTGTGGCCGGAGGAGGTGGTGTATTGGGGTTAACACTGGCGTTGGGGTCCACTGATTTGCTGAAACTTGCTGAGGTGCGGGTCTAATCCATCTGAAATAAATCCTCCCAGGTTTAATAGACGAGAAGAAGAAAGCATAGTGGATGAGGGGGAACAGCACAGAGATAAGCGAGAACAAGGGAGAAAGATGGACCAACCTAACTAGGGAGAGTCGGTTTAACCCGAGGAACAAATAGCCGGAGAGCTATTAAGAAGCAATAAAACATGACGCTCTAGCAAAAGATCCAACCACAGGGACTAAACGAGACTAAAACTAAAAAGGACAACTTTGGGGCAACACTACTAATCTAACTTGTATGGATGGTCAACTTGATACAAACGGCAGGTCTTGGAACTTCCTGGTCATCCAGCGCTTTGATCGTCGAGGAATCGATCCTACAGAGATTACTGAGGTGAGAGGGTCAATTTAAATTCGAAAACAAAGTTTCGGAAAAGGTAAGATGTAAGAACTTAAGAATGAGATGAGAAGATATTAGAATAAGATGAGTAAAGAATAGAATAAGATGAGAAAGAGTAGAATAAGACGAGAGAAGAACAACTATTCAAGTTATAGGGTTGGATTGATTTATAAAATAAATTTTGAAACTTTTGACAAAACGACCATGCAAACTATGGTTGCGCCCACTGATCGACACTGACTCGATACCACCATTGTCAGACCCTAGATATGCAACTCCAGGACCCTCTGTGTATTCTGAACTAGTCTCATGATCAGTAGCTAGCTCACATAGTTGCAACATCGATGATATCATAACCACACAACCAAACTAAAGATGAAGCAGATAAATTAATATTATTTAACAAAAAGGCCTTATGGTCAAGTCTTACAACGTTTGCCACATAGGGCTTAACAACAAAAGATAGCTTGCAGCGGAAATCAAACAAATGGTGGAGGTCACCCAATATGCCCATAGGCAATCGAGTGGAGGACGCGACCTAATTCACATAGTCTTTAAAGTAGTCTTCCTTGTAGAACTCGGTGCTTCCTAATTCTTCTTCAGCGACTGATCAACCAGAGGGCATAAAGCCGTGAGTACTTTGAATGTACTCAGCAAGTCGCAGAGAAATGTATGCAAATAATATTCATGCAAGGTTTGACAAGGATAGCTTTATGGCTATTTTGCGGAAAGCAATATTTGACATTGAATATAGTAAGTAGATTGTAAAGCACAATTTAAAAGATTAATACATAAGTAATTAATTTTCTTTGAAACAACTAATGAACACCATGTTCACTTCCCAACCATCAACCACAACCATCTACTAGATTCGACCAACCCATTCCAACATTTTTGATAAAAGTCTACCCCTCGTGTGAAATCACCAGGCATTGTTCATAACCGGGGACACGGCTATTCGAATAGTTTTACACTCTGCAGAGGTTGTATAGCTTTACCCACAATACACGACCTCTCTAGTTGGTCTGGCATGGCCAATGCCACTGCTCACTACCTTAGATGAGCAGTCTAGAGAGCGTGTCAAGACTTTTACAAAGTTCTATTTTGACCCAGTTCTGCTCGCTAAGGTTTCGCCATACTGGCCCTCCTCTTGCGCCGTTCTCAACCAAAACAGAACCAAACCAAAACATTACTAATTAGTGGGCCCAGTCCACCCCATAAATGAACTTGCGGTTGCACAGTATGGCCCAGATCAATGGCACACAAAATTAAGTCCTTAGTGGCTACTCAGGCGAGGCAACCTCATCCCAAAATCATCCCCTTTACTGCACGATCACTCACCCGAGTATAAATCATTTGGGTTCAACCTCGCCAAATGACCACCCTAGTCATGGCACAACATCTTTTATCAAAAGTGGCTCTGCCACAGTTCCATATTTCTTTTAGTCAAATTCAATCATTCTTTGAGTATGTGATCGTGAATTGTCGAACCCGGGAGCGAAGGATCCCGAATTCTCTGTGTTCATACATTAGTCCAGGATAGCTAATGTACACAGTCAAACAAAAGTGATAATCAAAACATATCACGATTTTATTAATATTTATTCGAGTTTATTACAAAGGGCCCGAGGCCAAATAAAGTAAAACACAATGAGCGAGAATAATAATAGTAGACCCAACGATTCGCCACAGCAATCGCTCGGGCGCAACCTAAGCGCCAAGATCCTCACCGTCTGGTAGATATCTTCTCTAATAAAGATTATTCAGAAGAGTGAGCACTACTACCGTGCTCGCAAGTTACACCCAATATGGAATTGATATGCATGCATAAGGTAGACAAAGGATCTTGGCAAGGTTATTTTATGTAAAGCGCTAGCTTTTAATTTAAATAATCATATTAGATTACAAAGCCATTTCATACAATAATCTAAATCACCATTTTAAATAACAATAGTTTATTGTGGATAACCTCCATAAAAGATGATGGATATCCTCCAATCACAATGGCTACCCGCCTAATTTTCCCACAGACTATCCATCCCGAAATTATCATTGAAATCATTTTAAAACCAAAAACAAATCTAACTCGAGTGGCTTTGCTAGCATGTCCATGACCGTGGACGCGCTATTCAATAGTTTCTACTCGCAGAGTTTGTACAACTTACCCACACGAGATATTATACTCTTTTGTGTCGGCCAATCCACGCTTCCTAAGGCGTGTGACAGAGCAAACATCACAAGGTCGTTATAATGTTCTACCTCAAAGTACTTGTGCCCGCTAAGGTTTCGCTTCCATTGACCGACTGTCCTCCAAAACCCCTCTTGCGCCAGATGGGAAAACTGCTTCACCCGACACCCATACATACAACGTAGCACAAATAACTAAGAGGTATTACAAATTATTAAGCTGTGTCCCGCCCATACAGACATGTGGTTGTATGATAAGGCATAACAAAATGCGCCAAAGACCGGTCCTCAATTGACTTAAGGCTATTCAATTTAAACCACGGTCTTAATCTTAACCAGACTAAGCCCGTGCATAAACCTGCACCCACCATTCATCCTTTTCGCCCAAGTCCAAACCCTTTTGATTTTATTTCTATAAAACCATCTTTACAAATTCTCTATGGTAAAACAATACCATAGTTTTAATTTTCAAAGAAATTTTATTGAGTTGGCTAAAATTCTCCCAAAAACATAAATCATGATCTAAGTATTTGCGAAGCATTTGATTATTAAACATAATAATTTATCTAAAGTGACAAAGGAATGACATGGCAACATCCAAAATTTGGCATACAAGGATAATAGGAATAACTAATTATTTAAACAGAATTTGAAATACTTGAATAAAATTATGCATGCATTTAATAATTTAAAAAACTGAATTTAATTAACTTTAAAATAATAGGGCAAAATGGTCAAAGTATAACTTGCCTTCGTTGCGATACCGAAAATCTAAGTCTTGAGAAGTATCTAATTCCCTAATCGCCAAAGTCTAAACGTGAAAATAAGGCAAATCAAATAAAATTCAAATAAAATTCAGAAATACAAAATAAACCAAGTCTAAATATAATAATTTTATTTTATTGAACTAGATAATCAAATTATAAAATTTTAGAAATTTGTTTCACTAAATTTGGAGTTAGGATTCAATTATTATGAATTTTATAAATTTTAACCTAAATTTGATATTTAAAAGAATTCTAAATTCTAAAACAGAACTAAAATGAACTCTAAATTGAATTATTATATTTTATTTAATTAGACAATAATTTTCTAAAATTTTAGCAACTTGAATCATCTAATTTGGAGTTATAATGCAAAAGTTATGAATTTTACAAATTTTAACTCTAAATCATTATTTAAATCAATTTCCCGAATTATTCTCCTAAAGGAAATTCTAAATATTGCATGATGACGTCAGCGATGATTTTGAGGATTTAAATGAATTAGAATAATTTCGACAAGTGGGGCCCAGTGTCATAGGCTCGGTCCATGGTAGACCAATTCTACCCAACCAATGGATCGGGAAATTGGTGAACCGTGCCACGACGCCGACTAAGCGCCACGTGGGCACATGTGGTGACGTGGCGGTTGCGTGGAGATGAGGTGGCGCCACGGTGGTGACCGGACGAGGCAAGGCTGGGCCCTAGGCTCGCGGCGTAACGACGGTGAATTGATCTCCCATGAGAGCACGAGGAGAAAGAGGGAATGTGACGAGCACGGTGCTCACCGTGGTAGTGCAAGGGGACGACGGAATGATCGGCGGCGAGTAAAAATGCGGGCGGCGGTGAGCTTATGACGACGAGGATGTTCCCGAGGGTCTCCCATGAGGTGGTAGTCGCGCGACGGTGTCGCGGTGATCTGGCGATTCAAGACGTGGACGACGGGTCGAGCGGTTTGACCTCGCCGAATTGAAGAAAACCCAAATCTTCCGCCGCGAAGAACTCTAAAATCGGGCTTCACAGAGGAGGAAGGAGATGTGAGTGGTGGTGTTAGCCGGCAGGAGAAGGGCTTCCCGATGCTCCCTTATATAAGGGTCGGGGTGGAGGAGAGGAGGATCGGGCACTGCCAGGGCGGCGGCGTTTTAAGGTAGTCTTGGCATTACGGCGAGATCGTAAAGTAGGGAGGTGAAGAGTGGGCGAATGGCGGCGGAGTTAAATAAATTAAATGCGCACAAACGCGAGTAAAGAGAGGAGGAATCGTGGAGAAGGTGAAGCTCGAGCAGGCGGCTATGGCGGCATCGAGGCCCACGCGAGGTAGAAGAGAGCGAGGAGGAAGAAAAGGTGTGGCGACTAGATCTTGATCGAACGGCATTTAAATGACGGGTGACGTAGGCAGTGTGGGACCGTTGGATTGAAATCCAACGGTGCCGTGAAGAGGAAAGCGTGGAGAGCGGGTCGACTTGGTCAAGACGCTGCGTAGGAGTAAATGGGCGAGCCAAGTTTCGCCCAATTGCTGTTTTCCGATTTTCTTTTCATTTTCTATTTTAAATATTCAGTTTAATTCATTTCACTTTAGAATATAGCAAAATAATTCCAAAAATTCTAGAAAAATTCTCATAAATTATTAGAGACATTTTATACTTAATAAAATTATTTCCAACTTAAACTTGATAATAGATTTTGTAGTTAAATTTATTTTAGCCTTAACTAATTAAGAAAAAGTTTTTAAAAATTTTGAATTTCCACAAAAATAAATAGTTTTAAATTTTCTCTGAAATTGAAATTTTGGGTGTTACATGAATCTATCGATAACTAAAGCATTGGCTAAGCATAATACGGTACCAGGTTGGTATTACAATAATGTCCAACGAATAATTAACCATCCTAAGGTGTCCAAGGAGTTATGTCATTCAAGGATACATGTTATTTATAATTTATCAAGGAGGTATAATGGCAATTCGGTAATTAACTAATCCCGAAACCATTTATTATAAAATTAGCAATGCATGTTTATATCAAACAATCTACTTTTATAAATTGGGTTCAATATGATCAAAGGTCTACGACTTGCCTTCGTTGAAGAGTAGAGATGCTTGATTATCCGGTCCACTTAATTCGTCCAAATACCTAATCTATACGCATAAACAAGCTAAATAAATAAAACAATACCAAATAAATACTAATAGGAAGATAATGAATTTAGAAATTTGAATCACTCGAATCGAAGTTCAAATGAGGAAGTTATGGCCTCCGGAAGTTACAAATACATGAAATGACAAAAGAAATGGATTTTCGGAATTTTTGGATTTATTTTTAATTCCGAAAAAGGGGGAGTTGCTGACGCGTGGGGCCCGTGGCATTGTGCCAGGCCACGCAGCCGAGACACGCGCGCACGCCACGTCAGCGAGGAGGCTAGGAGGTGCTGAGGTGGCTGCGATCTGGAGGTGAGGTGGCGCCGAGGTGGAGCCACGTCCACATGGGCGACGCTGTCAGACTTTGCGGCATGGTCAAGATGGAGCTCACCGGCCAAGGCCGTGGCGAGCCCGAGGGATGGTGCCAAAAGGAGGAGGGCACTGCGCTGATCTTGGTGCTCCCCTTTGTGGCGAAGGGTCGAGAAGAAATGGCCGGCGGCGAGGAACAAAGGCGGTGGCGAGTTAGAGCCTGCGGCGGCGCTAGGGCTCTGTTGGGCTCTGGGGGATGGGGAGGCATGCATGGGAGAGGTGGCGGTCTTGCGAACCCGTACGTGGGGACGGCGGCGCCGGAGGGGGCTCGACGGCGGCGGCAGATGCGTCGGAGTGAAGCTCGGCAGCGGCGGTTGGAGCTCGAAATCCGGCAGCCAGAAGACGAGAGAGGGAGAGGGAAGAAGGGGTTGAAGGGCGCTCGGTGCTCCCCTTAAATAGGCACGGGGAGGTCCGGAGAGAGGTGGGGCGGTGGCGTGCTCCGCGGCAACGAGGACTGATGCGGATGGGAGCAAGTGCGGGGATGGGACAGGACACGAAAGCGAGAGCGGGTGGCTGCAACGGACGTGGCGAAGGACGCCGCATTGAATGCACGTGCCAAGGTGAAGGACGGCAAAGGTGTGCGGCGCAAAAACGTCTGCGACGCGCTCGGCGTGACGAGAGCAAAGAATTATTCGGGAGGAGGAAGACGACTAATAGTGGCTCTGATGGATCGACAGTGGGGCCCACTGGGTAGAGAGAGAGAGGGGAGCGGGGCGAGGAAACACGCGAGGGTTACGAGCCGTTTGATCTTGATCGACGATTGCAGAAGAGGAGGGCTTGACTTGGCTTGGCACAAGGAACGGCCAAGAGACGTCAGGCGAGGAGGAAAATGGTCAAGAGATTCGCCCAAACAAAGAGAAGAGGGATTTTTAAGGATTTTTGAATTAAATAAAATACCATAAATAGAAAAGCATTTTTACAAAATAGTTAAAGCCTTCCAAAAATTCAATTAAAATACACATAAATCTCTGAATTATTTAGAACTTAATAAAAATATTTTTAGCTTAACTCTTGCTTTTAATTTTTGCAATTAATTATTTTTAACTTAGGGACAAAAGGGAAAACCTCTTTTAAAATCCAACAAAACCAAAAAAAGGTTTTAAAATAATACTTTTGATTTTTTAAATCCAATTAAGATCCAGAAAACTTAAATAAAAAAACTTTTGAATTAATTGAAGTTTAATTAGTTCAAATTAAACTACTTTTTAATTCTAAAATTTCAAGTTAAGCTTTAGCAAATTAATAAAATCAAATGGTTACTTTTAAATTTTGAAAATTTCAAAAAGCCCAGAAAATTGGGATGTTACACCATTCTCTCCACCCCACTCGCCGCTAGCCTCGCCCTTCCTCAATGTTGATCTACCTCTCTCCCTTGCTGTTAGTCTCCCATTCCCTCTCCACCCTAGTCTCCTCCATACTCGCCGTCGGCCTCGTCCTCCCTCGCTGCCAGTCTACCTCTCTCCCTTGCTGCCGACCTCCCATTCTCTCCACCCCACTCGCCGTTGGCCTCACCCTCCCTCACTGCTGATCTACCTCTCTTCCTTGCTATCAGTCTCCCCTTCCCTCTCCACCCTAGTCTCTGCCCCTCTCGCCGTCGCCCTCCCTAACCCTTGTCAACCATGCTGACGCCATCCCTGACCTACTCACTGTGGATCTGGTGCAGTGACGCCAAGGAGGTAAGGGATGGCGTCAGCATGGTCGGTCGACAGCAAGATCCAGTCGGATCCGACGGGATCTAGGCTATGGTCGCCGGATCCGGTCAAGACGTGGTCGTCTCTGTTTGTTGCCTCTCTCCGCCATCGACACCTTCTCACCGAGCTGGTCGTTGTCGACTATGTTAATCGCGGCTAGGTCAAGCCATCGCATGGCCCCCACAAACCACGTGGGGAGCGGACAGCACCAATAGCACGTTCCCTCATTGCTTCGTGTCTTGTTTTGCATGAGGAAACGACGACCTGTCGTGTCTCTCCTCGTTCTCTCCTCCAACTCGGTTTTGGGATGATGTGGCAAGTTAACTGACTGCTGCCGTGTGCCTCCCATTCTCTCCATCCCACTCGTCGCTAGCCTCGCCCTTCCTTAATGCTGATCTACCTCTCTCCCTTGCTGTCAGTCTCCCCTTCCCTCTCCACCCTAGTCTCCTCCCTACTCGTCGTTGGCCTCATCCTCCCTCGCTGCCAGTCTACCTCTCTCCCTTGCTGTCGACCTCCCATTCTCTCCACCCCACTTGCCGCTGGCCTCACCCTCCCTCACTGCTGATCTACCTCTCTCCTTGCTGTCGGTCTCCCCTTCCCTCTCCACCCTAGTCTCTACCCCTCTCGCCGCCACCCTCCCTAACCCTTGTCAACCATGCTGACGCCATCCCTAACCTACTCGTTGTGGATCTGGTGTAGCGACGCCAAGGAGGTGAGGGATGGCGTCGACATGGTCGGTCGACAGCAGGATCCAGTCGGATCCGACAGGATCTAGGCTATGGCTGCCGGATCCGGTCAAGACATGGTCGTCTCTGTCTGTCGCCTCTCTCCGCCGTCGACACCTTCTCACCGAGTTGGTCGTTGTCGACTATGTTAATCGCGGCCAGGTCAAGCCATCGCATGGCCCCAACAAACCACGTGGGGAGCGGACGGCACCAATAGCGTGTTCCCTCGTCGCTTCGCGTCTTGTTTCGCGTGAGGAAACGACGACATGTTGTGTCTCTCCTCGTTCTCTCCTCCAACTCGGGTTTGGGATGATGTGGCAAGTTAACTGACTGCTGACGTGTGCTTATTGAAGATGCCCTTGGCTAGCATCCCAAGACGGTCATTAGCCACCAGCAGTTACCAATCTTTCTAGACTTTGAACGACATTTTTTCCTTGTAGTAGCAATCAACCCTGTTCTGTCAGAAGTGGTTATATCTACTTGTTCATTAGAAGTAGGGCTGTACATTTGCAAACCGAACCGAACAAACCCGAACGAAAATCGAACTGCATGCGGTCAACTCGGTTTGACCGGTATTGATGCGATATTAATTTTGTTTTTGGTATTTCAGCTTTTTTCGGTAAAAGCGATTTAAAACCGAAAATATCGAACCCATGTTGCAATTGCTCTAGCTCGGGGCGTCGCGGCGCTTGTCACCAAATTTATTTCCCCATCACGGTCCCATCACATCGCTAGTCTTTG
This sequence comes from Phyllostachys edulis, assembly GCA_036346405.1. Taxonomy (NCBI): domain Eukaryota; kingdom Viridiplantae; phylum Streptophyta; class Magnoliopsida; order Poales; family Poaceae; genus Phyllostachys; species Phyllostachys edulis. The sequence continues at coordinate 42,143,433 of CM070557.1, read as the reverse complement.
GCTTTCTTCTTTGTATCTTTGTTGGTCTGCTTGCCTCACCAACACATGCAAGCACCTTTGTCTAAGTCTAAGTAGGGGTGAAAACGAATCAGATAGTTTCCGACCGATCCGAATGAAAACGGATTTGGATTGTCCCGGATCGGATTTTTCTCTGATATTTTTCGGATCAGAAACGGATTCGGATTTTTTTTCGGAAACGAATACGGTAGACATGATATCCGACGGAAATGGATACGAATACGGATTATCCGAATAAGTCTAATCCGGATATCCAGAATTTGCAACAAGGCCACTGGCCCACTGCCCAGCCGGCCCACTTAGGCTTTGTTTAGAAAGGCCGGGATCGGGGTTGGATCCACGGGGATCATCCCGGCGGGGGAAGTTTTCTCAGGCGGCTCCATTTCCGTGCTTGGACGAGACCCAGGATCGGGAATTCCCTGCTCGTTCCACCTCGTTCCCCCGGGAAGAAAAAACTTCCCGCAGAGATGTGGTTTCCTCGGCGTCGCGTCTGCTCCTCGCTCGTGAACAACGTGCCACCACCGCTTCCCTTTCTCTCTAGCAACGCCTTCTCCTCCTACTCCGGCGGCTGCGCTCAGATCCGACCCGGGTTAGTCTCCTCATCCCTATCCCTCTCATCCCCTTCCTCCTTGGCTTCTAGGGTTTTGCAACTAACCTCTTTCTCGCAGATCCGACCGAGGAGTGATACGAGAACTCTGAACCAGAGGCGAAGGGCTGCGGGTTGCTCGAGGAGCCTCTTCAGGAGTGGGGAATCGAGAAGCCAAAGTGGTTGCTCATGGATCTGTACCAGTCATACCCTCCATGAGCCTCTTCGGGTTAGATTCCTATTTTCTTTTTCTCCAAGTTAATTTGTTGTGTGTTCTTTTGATGTATTGTTTAGAAAAATCGCTTGCAAGATAGAACCTGGGCGTTGATTAGAGGATTGGATGCTCTCGTCATTTGTTCTGATGCATGATTTTGTTTTAACTTGGCCATTACTGCATTGCATATTGTCTCATGGAGGGTATGACTGGTACAGATCCAGGACACATGTTTGTAAATTTTTGAAATGTATTATTACAAATGTATAGGTGAATATGAACCCTTCCATTGATTCGGATATGATGGTACCTCCAACAGAAAAGATTGTTCATCGATGATATGCCAATGAAGAACGTTCTACTGGACACAACTCCAAGTTTTATTATACGGCGATGGAGGGAGGGAGAGGTTGTTTTTGGTGAAATAACTAGCACAATCCAAAAAGATTATACAGACATCTTTTCTTGAAGTGTTGTCACAATACATTGTGTCTGTTATGCAGCCAGTCAGCCACCACATGCATTTGTATCTCTCTTGTGATTTACATTACATACTAGACTAAATATCCTTGTTGTTAGGCATACTGACTGGTTATGTTGTTGTGTGTCTGTTGTATTTTGGGTTGCCATTGAAGAGCCCTGGCCTCATCCTGATAGCAAAGAGGTTGTGGAGGGCTCTGTTGATGTCTTGCTCTGCGATCTTCCCTTGCTGGATTGCAGAGGCTGGGTTGATGATAAATTAGGTAAGATTGGTTGATAATCGGAGAAATTAACTTGTGAGTAGGATTCTATCAAAGAATAGTCAAATGGAATTTTGACATTTACTCAACATGTTGGGTGCCCTCTGTTGTTTATCTTGATATGCCATTAAAAAGTTGATACAATTGGTGATGATGAACATTGAAATGTTCTTAAGACATACTGATTATTCTGGTCATGCATGTTTACAAAGAACATGGGCTGCATTTCTCTACACTTTATGTACATGCTTGTCGATGTCGAACTGCTATAGTCGGTCGGATTTATGATAGATTGATGAATTAGTGTCTATTGACCATTACATTGGCAGTCCTCAGAACAACGGTCTCAAAAATTGAATAAATGGGCAACATTTCAAAAGTTCTTTTTGTAACTTATTTGCAAAAAGTCATGTTTTGTCTCATGTGTTTCGTTCAATTTTTTGCATCCTACATCCACTCAATGAGTTCCTTTTCCTTCAAAAGAATTACCTGATCGTTGTGGTGATCTAATTAATTTTGTGCTCTGGTAAACATGGTTTGGTGAATGTCATAGACTAGACTACTACCATATGGTTTTTGTTATCTTAGAGATAGGCCTTAGAGTAGATCTTGTACAACACGTTGCAAAAAGAGATAGGCCAATACTGAGAGAGTTCTTGAGGTTGTTTAACATTTCGAATAAGAACGTTACTTTTGCTAGTATCAGTGGGTTGTACCAACTACCAAGAACTTGTTGGCTATTGACACAATTCTCACTAGATTGTTATGTTTCAAGAGAGTAGATCTCATTTGCTATAAAACCACACACATCAGATAACGCTTTTACTTCATTGATAGTTCAATATTCAAGCTCCAACTAAGGTTGAATTGAATTGTCACTAACTACTTGGTGTTATGCGCTTTTTAGAAAATAAACTGATGTGTTAATGGTGAAGAAAACCGAAACCACATAAACATTTAATTGCACATGATCTCGAAAGTTAATTTCTTTAAATCACTTCTTCTCTGACTCCCAACTTTTTGGTGAAAAGTGAATTAATTTAGAATCTTTGTGCTTAATATGCCATAATGGAAATAGTCTTGTTACAGTAAATCATGCTTAGTCTCATATGCTATTGTTGTACTCCTCTTTCACATGAATTACTTGGACAGATGAAGCAAAATGGTGAAGATATGTTGCCTTGGTGATGGATATGTTGGTGGCCCAACCGTGGCTGTCATTGCACTGAAATGCCCTGCAATTGAAGTATGCGTTGTAGACATTTTTGTCGTGCGCATCACAGCATAATGGATTAATGCTTCTTTAGGAAAACATTGAATGCAAAGCTTGATGATTCGCTAATTGAAGGGGAGTTCCTGAATTGAAATTAGATGAACAATCTTTTTTGTATGAGACTATTTGTAATATGAAATACTTTTATCTTGTGATGATATTGGACAGTGGACATGCACATTGTCATAATCTTAATTTTTATGATTTTTTCCTATTTTTTGCACTTTTTATTTTTTCGATTTTTCTGGACTGATTGTGAAAAATTTCTGATATATTTTGAATTTTCTAGTTTGGTTTTGGAAATTTTCATTAATTGTTCCAATTTTTCAATGTTGTTTTTGGAATTTTCTATATTCATTTTTTTGCTTTCAGATTTTTTTAATATATGCAATCCCTACCAATCCAACCATTTATCCAAACAAGGCCTTGGGTGGAGGGAGGGGGATTCACCTAATCCCCCCTTGGATTATTTCTCCCCTGGATAGATTTCCCCGCTAGCCAAACAAGGCCTTAGGGAGTTAGGGTATATACTTTAACCAGTTAACCTTACCAAGTCCTTAGGGTAGGGAGCTTCAGCCAATCAGCCGCACTCCACACTCTAGTCCACACCGCCGGCTACTCCAGTCCAGTGGTGGCGCCACCCTCGCCTCGCCACACCACCGGCAGCCACCTCGCCCGTGGCCTCCTCTGCCGGCCATCTCGCCCATCGCCGTCCCCTGGCGTTGCCCTCGCCACGCCAAACTACTCGATCAAAAGCGCCGCCCTCGCTCGCCGACGGCAAGCGGCCGCCTCGCCCGCCATCGGCCATCTCGCCGTCGCCCGTCCCGTGGCTCCCTGCAGACTGCGCCTTTGTCGGCTCCCCTCACGCCCTAGCGCCTCCGCCGGATCTCCAGTGGCGCTACCCTCGCCTCGCCACCGGCGGCCACCTCACCCGCCTCCGCCGGCCATCTCACCGGATCTCCAGTCACAGGTAGGTATGTTGCTCCAGAAGTCATGCAAAAAGAGGAGTATGATACTAAAGTGGATGTCTTCTCGTTCGCTTTGATACTTCAGGAGGTAAAAGTGCAATATAGCATTCTACATTTCTATGCCACAACAGATGATTATCAATTCATCAAGTTGCTATCCACATATTTTGTGCAGTGGTAGTAAGAACCTGGAAGTTTTGTTTGATACCTTGATTGAGATTGTTGTTATAATTTTACTTTAAATTGGAAATTACTCTTCAATTCTGCTCCAACAACTCCCGAACCCACCGAAGACCATTTTTACTTATCGATATTTCAACTCTTTCGGATGATTGAAGGATGTCTCCTTTTATAATAAGAAAATTGATGAGATTGAGATGGCACACAATTCTAAAGAAAGGCCGCCTTTCAGAGCTCCTCCAAAGCATTACGCTCATGGGTTAAGAGAGTAAGCATTCTCTTTTTTTTTGTGTTGTGGCTATTGGCAATTACCAAATTCCTTGGAGCATTAGGTTGGCTTGTTTGCATTGCCAACTGCTAGCAAACAAGCTTTTGGAACCCATGTTTCATCTTACTATTTGGACATGTGAACTTTAATGTGTTCCATTTCCTCCATGCCATCATCGATGGTGACTTTGGTTTTGCCTATTTCATCCTAACTTGATTGTTTGTCCACTTGACATTATTATTGACATTATTATAGGTTGATTGAGCAATGCTGGAGTGAAAACCCTGCTGACAGGCCTGATTTTAGAGAAGTCATTGATCAGCTGTCTGCTATCCAAAATGAACTAGCCCATACAAACCGTTGGAAGGTAATAGTTATTGGCTTTACTTTGTCTTGTGGTCCGATAAGTGTTCTGTCATTGCTAAGCAAAAGGTATTCTCATGTTGGTTGTCTTGGAACAGATCGGACCACTTAGATGTTTCTGAGCTCTGAAGGCATGCGGAAGAAAGACCGCAACGAGGGCAAGACCATTCGTTAAATCACGTTCATCTGATCCAATTTTAACACCAAACCGAGTCGTTGATTTCATTTGGAGGATCATGCTCATGATTGATAGAAAATCAACTCGCTTTATATCTTATCTTTGTGTATCTAGATTCTTTATGGAAAGAATGGTATTGCAACACTTCACTGCTGATCACAATGTTGTTGTACATCAGACGTTTATCATCGAGCCATGAAGGAATCCAAGGATTATTTGGGCTGTGTCAAATCCACACTCATGTACAGATTGATCTTTTTGGTTGATGGTTTCTTTCTTTCAATAATAACAAATCAATGCAGCTTAAGTAAATGCAATCCCTTAGTTGGAAAAGTTCTTTATTTTTGGCATTATTTGTTGATTACCTTTGGGTGCGATTATGTTTTCTGGAGAAGAAATCCGTTGCATATATTATTATTGTTTATTATCAGAATCAGCTTTGTTGCACTTGCAAGACATGATATTTTGGATTCTTGTCATTATTGAGCTATGTATGGCATGAATGAACTAGGTGTGATGAGCTAAGTGTGAACTACGTTTTATGTATGTAATGAACTAAGATTTATGTATGTGATAAACTAAGTTTTGTATGTTGACTTGTGAGTTATGACTTATGAGCTAAATGTGGTACACTAAGTGTTATGTTTGTGATGAACTAATTAATGCACCTTACTAGTGCCAATGTTATGTGCGGTTGCTGAAAATATGAACAATTCATAAATGTTTGCATCAAACAAACTAGTTATATGTTTTCGTTAATTTCTAGCATGCAATTTAAGGGGTTTTCATGTTCCGAAAAAATATCTGTGACCGTATTCGTTTGATTCAGATTCGCCTCAGATTCAGATTCGATATTATTCATCCGTATTCGTATCCGTATTCGTATCCACATCCGGGAAAAAATATGAAAACAAATATGACAGAGCCATTATCCGTCCGTTCTCGATCCGTTTTCACCCCTAAGTCTAAGTCTTGCAAGACGTGGGACCCCACCACCATCACATGCATGTATCATGACATAGCCTTGTAGGACAGCATGCACCATGCACATGCAGTCAGGCATATGGGCAAGGAGGAGCGCCCAAGCCCAACTGCAGACTGCTAACTCCTTTCTGTTTTTATGGCTTAATTAGTTAATTTGCTGTAATGTCGTCGTTTGTAATTCGCGTTAACTTTGGTAAATATAATATTTACCGATACCGTACCCAAAAAAATTAAGATTTATCGAAATCGAACCGTATTATTAAAAACAACGTATTTACCGAACTAATAATATCATATTTACCATATATACCATATTTACCGAATGCTGTGTGCAACCACTGAGAATCGCGCGATGGAGAGATCCGACATGCAGCAGCAGTAGCAGCGACAGTGGGTGCTATTGGAAACCAGTTCCACTAGAGTTTGTCGGGCCGGGCGGGCAGGCGGGCAAGGAAGAGAAGCTGACTGGCAGGCAGGCTCCACGCTGAGCCGGTGTCATTTTCCGTCATTGTAATTGTAAATACTATACTGCTAGTACTGACTAGTAGCGTCACGATCGACGGACGGCTCGATCCTAGGCCATGGCTGCCCTCCGTCATGAGAGGATGTGCTGTCAGGTGCAACGTCCATCGTGCTACAGCGTCCACATCAGCGACGGCTCGGCGAGTCGAAGTACTGGCTGGAGGTTACAAAGGTGAGCCATGGATGGAGAAGCGAGGATCGCGACCGATCAAACCAGAGAACATCATCCAGCGTATTCTATTCGGGAGAATGGCAAGAGCTCAGAACGCAAACATTTTACTCTGAGTGGACAAGAAATTAAAAGAACGCAAAGGTACGGCGAAAACAGTTTAGATATACTACTACTTTGCTCTCAAAAAGGGAAAAAAAAAGATATACCACTACCTGCTTGTAATGTAGTCCTTTGTAAGAGAAATTATACACCGATTATTCGAGGCATCACAAATTCTCAACTCTCATAGAGTTTCTGTCCAAGTTGAATCCAGCGTTTATCTAAAAAAAAGAAAAGAATCCAGCGTTATTTGCAGCCGTCGGTGTTCGCTGCTACAGTGCTACCACTTGGCCACGCAGACCGAACCGGGCGCGCCCTAACGGACGGACGCGACGCGAACACGCACGGCGCACCAATTCGGCGGGCCCCACCGTGCGCGGCAGCTCACGCGTGATTCCATGCCTCATTTCTGTTGAGGGACCACTAAAGACAGCAAGCAAATAAAGCACTGAAAAACCAGAGCAAATACATGTTGTCCACGCACTAGTCTGCTAGTCTAACTCGGGGCAACGTGCTATGCGCTATGATTATGCATGCATGCACGTGGAGACAGCCAAGTGATGGAGTTGGTGGATGAGACGGGAGAAAAGATTGTGGGGACAACGGATGCTTTCACAGAAAGTGAAAAACGTGCCGTGTCATAGCGGTAGGGTTATCCGGCCTAGATTAAATCTAGCCCTCAGGAGCACGAACGCGCTAGGTCTGGTCCTAGGGGACCGGACTTGACATGTGGTGGGCGGGGAGGGAATTCGGTCCCCAGATGACCAAACGAGAGGAGTTCGGGCGCTGGAAGAACATCAGCTGTGAGTCCAAGCACTGGAGGCGTAGCAGGGGCGCGTCCGGGTGCTAGAGGAGTGGCAGTGGCTTATCCGAGCCTAGGTGCGTGACAACGGCGATGTGGCAGACTGAGAGGGCGTCCGCCCCGTGGAGCGATGGAGAACACGTTAAGACGCACCGAGGGCGCAGATTTGGGCGATGTCGGCCGCGATGCGTTCGTTGTGCCATTTTGACATTACGGCTCGTGGACAGGCAATTTAGTTAATAACGGCCCCGATAGTGCTATTTAGACCAAAAACTCTTTTTAGACGACTAGTACTAGTAAGTCTGCATGTGCAATTCATGTCGTTTGAAAAATGATAAGGACAATGATATTCATGAGCAAAATTCATGTATGATATAATAAATCACACCTCAATTGTTTAATTATAATTCACCAAAAAGACACAACATGCAAATTTAGAGTGGAGCACGCAAGTTGTGTTTAAAAAAAACAAAGGGAGCAAATCGATGGGTTATGGGCTTATGTCACACTTCCCCATGGCAAATGATCGATGTCCCAAATTAAAACCGAACATGAACAAAATGAAAATTAACTCCGAACCGAACGCCTAATATTTTGGTTTATTCGAACGTCCACCCCTGTTGGGCAACCCCACAACACGCACTGCCCTGTCCACCAGCCACCTCTCGGCACGGGGTTCTGTTTTTACCTTAAGTTTTTACTCTACAACTTCCAGTGAGCTTTCCTCAAATTCTCACGTCTTCCTTCCCCCTCTCTCTCTCTCTCTCTGATTTGCAAGAAATTTCAGCAGAGTGGATTTGAATAGCTACGGTGAAGGTTGTCGCCGCCGTGCTCTTCCGCACTGTCCTGGTGAGCGCCGCCACCAACTTCGGCGTGCGCAGTCTACTGTTGCAATAACATTTGTTTTGTTGCGCTAGATCTACCGACAAGGAATTAGAATGCGGAGTTCGGGAAATTTGGTATGATTGCAACGAAACTGCTACAGTAACAAAGTTACACTACTAGACTAGGTAACTATCGCAATCAGCTTCCTTCTCTCTTCGTTATGAAAGCCCTCTACGCTACTAGACTAGGTAACTATCGCAATCAGCTTCCTTCTCTCTTCGTTTTGAAAGCACTCAGTTATAGATGTGATACAGTCCAGCTGCACAGCAGCCCAAACAACCCGAAGTACAACAATGACAACATACAGTTTAACGGCTACAGCTACCGACTTACCGTAATTAAATGGTAATACAACAGGTGACGGAACTGCTCTTCGGTTCGGTGACCACTCACTTGTTCGCGCGCACTGCGCCTCTGTGCAGCTCCTCGGAGAGGCTCTCCAATGGGGGGTACGAGGACCCTCCCTCCTCGACGGCCTCCCTGCACGCGGCCTTCATCTCTATGGCCTTCTCCCTCGCCTTCCTCCCCTCGTCGGACCCGCCCATCAGCGTCTTCACGGCTCGTTGCAGCTCCGACGCGTCCACGAAGTTGCCCCTCTTCCTGTCGACATTCATGGCTACGGCCACGCCCATGTAGGCGACCAGCGTGAACGCGTTCAGGTGCTGCTCCGCGTAGAGCGGCCACGGCACCATCGGCACGCCGAACCACAGGCTCTCCAGGATCGAGTTCCACCCGCCGTGCGTCACGAAGCCCCCCACGGCGGCGTGGGCGAGGATCTCCTTCTGCGGCGCCCTCGTCGGCCACACGAGACCTTTCTCCTTTGTCCTCTCCAAGAACCCCTCTGGGAGAAGCTCATCGAGGTTTGCATCCGAGGGGTATAGCACGCCGTCACTCGGCGGGCCACGCAGCACCCAAAGGAAGCGGTGCTCGCTGCGCTCCAGGCCGTGGGCTATCTCGTGCGCCTGCGGCGCGGTGAAGAACCCTAAGCTGCCGAAGCAGAGGAGCACCACGGAGGCCGGAGGCTGTGAGTCGAGCCACCGCACGCACTCGTGCGGCTGCTCCGCGGGCGGGTTAAACGAGAGCACCGGGCCTATTGGATAGACCGTCGGGGAAATGATTCCGCGCGTGCACCGGCCGTCGGCGATGGCAGCAAGAACGCTCTGCTCGAGCTTGGCCACCGTGTTAATGATGACGCCGTTGGCTTCCATGAAACGCCTGCCGTGGTACACGAACCACGTGTAATTCGGGTTCTTCTTGTCCATCAGCGGCAACGGGAGGGAGGACGGCGGCACCGGCGGCAGCCCAGGCACGTCGACCATGCCTTCCATCTCCTCGAACTCGACGGTCACCTCCTCGTGGAGCGCCGGCAAGCGCAAGAAGAGCGCGAACATCGCGGCGTTGGAGGTGAAGTACACGTAGGACGGCACGGCGAGCTCGCGGGACACGTCGAGCAGCGCCGTGCAGAAGAAATCGATGACCAGCGCGGCCACCGGGCACGTCAAGCCGGAGATGGCCGCCTTTACATGGGTCGCGTGGAGCTGTACGAAGCGGGAGACGAACTCCTCCAAGCCCACATGGTCCGTCGGGGGCTCGACGGCGGGAAGGTGGTGGAAGCGGATGTCGAGGCCGGACGCTTCCTCCCGGCGTATGTGGCCGGCGACCTCGGAAGCATACTGCTCCGTCGGCGGTTGCATGATGAGCACGGTGAGAGATAGGGCGCGGCTGCTGCACCCGAGCAGTCGCTTGCCGGCGTCGAGCAAGGACATGAGGTGGCCGACGCCCCAGACGGGAACCAAAACGACGGTCGGGGTTGCCATTGGTAGAGAGGTAGGACGGTCTACGGCTGTCACGTCTTTCTTGGAATTGAAGAAGCGAGAATGTTTAAGGGCATGTATAAAGTGTTCGAATTGGCCCTCAAAGTAATTTATAAGGTAGAATCTTTACCACTGTTGTAGCAGGGCACTAAAGGGTGCCCCGCGCCCTTGGATCGTCGGAAATACCGGTGTGGCGTCAGGGATGCTGTTCATGCGTAAATTCGGTCTGTATAATGTATGTTAAGGCAAATGTACCTAAAATGCCCTTTCTCTCTCTCGCCTCTGGGGGGCAAGAAGGTAAATATCCCTTCTTGCCTCCTATAAATAAAGCCTCATGGGCATGTAGCAGGATCTCTCTCATTTACACAAGCAATACACATACTCATTTAGCTTTTGGCCCTTCTCTCCTTCGGTCCTTCTTCAAGACAAAGTGCGGAGGTACTCGTACTGTTGTCTAACCTTTTAAGCTTCTGACAATTTGGCCGTCGTCTTGAACCAGAACAAGCTACACAAGGGAAGAGCAAAGCCCCATTCTCCAACACCCTTCCGGCGCCTCATTCTGAAAAAACAAAAAAGCTACCTCGCGGCATCCGGAGTCCCTCGACCGGCTCACCTTCGTCGCCGAGGCCCGTTACCCTTCGTCACGAGGAGCCCCATGACTCTTCGCCCGGTGAAAGCGCCTCACGCGCAAGCTCGGAACACCCGAGGCTAAGCCGGCACCGCCGGCTACTCATCATTAGGCGGCCAAAGCGAAAAGTTCGGTCGAGGAAGAAGCAAAGGACCTCCGCCTCCACCGCCGGCTCTTGCCCAAAGGCACCCCCCCCTCGGCGTTACCGGAGGTCCTCGCTTCTTTCGGAGCCCCGCCCGGCGTAATCTGGGACCGCCCCCTTCTTCACGGGGCCGCGTGACCTCGGGCCGCCGAGCTCAAGATTGCGGAAGCCCTCGAGTGCCACCTCGGAGCATCCTCCGACCCAGCGGCTGCAGCTCGGCCTCGGCAGCACCCCTCGGGTTGCCCGCCGCCACCTCCGGAGGCCCCAGCGCTGACCCTCGGTTCATCTCGAGCACCTTCGGCCGACCTTGGTCGCCTCGCATCACGCCGGAGGGCCCATGGCTCTCCTTGACCGGCACATGCTCCCGTCCGGACCCCCTTGACCATCTCGGAACCCTCGGCATGGCATCCTCCGGCAAAGCCGGCGACCACCGTAGGATCAACCCCTCCGCCTCTGGCCCTCCGTCGCCCGCGCCTTCTGAGGTCTCCCGACCACCAAAGGGCCTCGGGTCGGCCCCCGCCTCGGAGCACCTCCCTGCCTCGGCCGGAGCCCCCGGAGGAAGGCCACCTCGCCGCCGCGGCTTCCAGCCGCCCATGCAGCCAAAGGCGCCCTCAAGCCCGCCTCATGTGGCTCGAGCCCGCCCCAACCCAGACCAGCCAGCGCCACTCACCTCGGGCCCTCCTCCTCCGTGGCCTCACCCCATGAGTCCTCCTCCTCCGTGAGGGCCTTGTGAGGCCCCCCGCCTCGGGCCCCTCACTTTGCTCCATCCGCACCTTCGTGGCGCCTTCGAAGGCCACCCGGGGCCGTGATGTGAGCGCCACCCCCTCCAGGTCCTCCTCCTCCGGCGGCCAGCCCCATAGGTCAGCCACCTTGAGCAAACCCAGAGGCCCGTTTGCCTCCAGGCACCACCGCGTGCAGACCCTTCATCGCCATGCATGAGCCCCTCCGGCCCTCCTTGGCGGCAGACTGAGCCCCGCCGGGCCCTCACGGCGAGCGGCCACAGAAGCCAGCGCCTCGCGCCCGCTCCGGCCAGCCCGTCGGCCCTCCCTTCGCCTCGCCGGACCACCCGGCGTCGTGGCCATGTCTTGGGGCACCCTCCCAGGCCCCTCGGGGCCCCCGAACCCTCGCCTCGGCCGCCTTGCCCGGCCACGTGAGCCATCCGCCTCCGCCTTTGCTCGGCACCCCTCGGGGCCAGCCGGGCCCCTCGCCTCGGCAGCTGCCCGGCCACAGCAGGGGCCGCCCGCCTCCGCGCTGCTCACGGCACCCCTCGGGGCCCCTTGACCCCCTTGCCTCGACCCGCCAGAAACCCCTCGGGACCTGGCGGCGACATCGGCCCCTGCATGCGCCGAGGCTGCGACCATGACGACCACCTCGCGTCGACTAGTAAGCATAATTTCCCCATCTTTGATTCCTCGAGTCCTTGGCCTCCTACCTAGCGGCGACTTCGCATCTGTATGGTGTGTCTTGCATAAAGACAAAGCTGTGCCTTCTACATGCTATATTCATTTAGATTAGATGATTAAGTTTCAAAAATTTTGGCTACATCTAGGAAGAAGTCATGCGAGAATAAAAATGGCATCATGTATCCTCCATGGAACTACTAGACTACTACAAATAGTTGCAAGCACACTGAATTGTTTAAAGAAACTATATACGCTCAAACTATGGATCGTTGTGCGGAGGTGTGGTAACCAGTCAATTGGGCGTGTGTATTAAGATCAATTGTTGTTGTGACGTATTAGTTGTTATGCCATATGCTATCATAATGTTGTCATTTCGGAATAGCAGCGGTTGTTGACATAGCTCTGTATGGTTCAATCTGGTATTACCAGTGTCCTGTTTAATCTCAGCATGATTGGTTTGATCCGGTGCTAGGCCGAGCACTAATTTACGGCCTTATTAATTTGGCATGTGAAATGCTTATGTCCTCTTCTGAAATGAATGGATTGATTCGTAGTTGAGCCATCGCCTGTCAATTTCTTTTGCAATTATCTTGTCAACCGGAGGCCAAAGTCGCGGTATACATTGCCGTGGCCCGACAACAAGGGCGCGCATGGCGAAGAGCCGGTGCACACCTCGCGAGACTCTGACCTCGGTGTATAAGCCCACAAGGATGGCATCGTCAATAAGCCCATCACCGTGGCAACAAAGGCGCGCGCATGGTCGAAGAGCACCGGCGACACCTCGCGAACTCGGCCTCGGTGTATAAGCCCACAAGGATGGTATCGTCAATAAGCCCATCACAGTGGCAACAAAGGCGCTGCGCATGGCGAAGAGCCGGCGCACACCTCGCGAACTCTGACCTCGGTGTATAAGCCCACAAGGATGGCATCGTCAATAAGCCCATCAAGTGGCAACAAAGCGCGCAAGCGCATGGCGAAGCGCCGGCGCACACCTCGCAGCTATGGCCTCGGTGTATAAGCCCACAAGGATGGCATCGTCAATAAGCCCATCACCGTGGCAGCAAAGCCCGGCGTGCACTACGCACCCTCGTGGCGTGAGGTGCACAAACCCACCGAAGTCTCCATGGCGAGGCCTTCGCCCGCCGGCGGCAGTTCAAACGGCGCTCATCGCGCACCTCGTCGCTCTCGAGGCCCGCCTCGGCGACTAGGAAATCTCCCGCCACGAGGCCTCCGGGCGAGCCATTTCAAACAGCGCTCACTCTGCGCACCTACGTCGCTCAGGCCCGCCTCGGCTGACTAAAGTCTCGGCAGCGAGGCCTCGCCCGGCGGGAGCCATTTCAAACCGCGCTCACTCTGCGCACCTCGTCGCTCAGGCCCGCCTCGGCTGACTAGGAGTCTCGGCCGCGAGCGCGCCCGTGCGGAGACATTTCAAACGCGCTCATCGCGCACCTCGTCGCTCGAGGCCCGCCTCGGCGACTAGGAAGTCTCGACATGAGGCCTCGCCCGGCGGGAGACATTTCAAACCCAGCTCAAGCGCGCACCTCGTCGCTCTGAGGCCCGCCCGGCGACTAGGAAGTCTCGGCCATGAGGCCTCGCCCGGCGGAGACATTTCAAACCAGCTCAAGCGCGCACCTCGTCGCTCACGAGGCCCGCCTCGGCGACTAGAAATCTCCGCCGCGAGGCCTCGCCCGGCGGAGACATTCAAAGCGCTCAAGCGCGCACCTCGTCGCTCGAGGCCCGCCTCGGCGACTAAAGTCTCCCGCATGAGGCCTCGCCCGGCGGAGACATTCAAACCGCGCTCAAGCAGCACCTCGTCGCTCACGAGGCCCGCCTCGGCGACTAAAGTCTCCGCCCTTGAGGCCTCACCCGGCGGAGACATTTCAAACAGCGCTCATCGCGCGCACCTCGTCGCTCTGAGGCCCGCCTCGGCGACTCTGATCTCCGACGCGAGGCCTCGCCCGGCGGAGACATTTCAAACCAGCGCTCAAACGCGCACCTCGTCGCTCTGAGGCCCGCCTCGGCGACTAAAAGTCTCGGCCGCGAGGCCTCGCCCGGCGGGAGACATTTCAAACCAGCGCTCAAGCGCGCACCTCGTCGCTCTGAGGCCCGCCCGGCGACTAAAATCTCCGCCGCGAGGCCTCGCCCGGCGGAGACATTCAAACCAGCTCAAGCGCGCACCTCGTCGCTCTGAGGCCCGCCTCGGCGACTAGAGTCTCCGCCTTGAGGCCTCGCCCGGCGAGACATTCAAAAACGCTCAAGCGCGCACCTCGTCGCTCGAGGCCCGCCTCGGCGACTAAGGAATCTCCCGCCTTGAGGCCTCGCCCGGCGGAGACATTCAAACAGCTCAAGCGCGCACCTCGTCGCTCGAGGCCCGCCTCGGCGACTAAAGTCTCCCCGAGAGGGCCTCACCCGGCGGGAGCCATTTCAAACCGCGTTCATCTGCGCACCTCGTCGCTCTGAGGCCCGCCTCGGCGACTAAAATCTCGCTTGCGAGGCCTCGCCCGGCGGAAGCCATTTCAAACAGCGCTCATCGCGCACCCTCGTCGCTCTGAGGCCCGCCTCGGCGACTAGGAATCTCTTGCGAGGCCTCGCCCGGCGAAACCATTCAAACCGCGCTCATCTGCGCACCCTCGTCGCTCAAGGCCCGCCTCGGCGACTAAAGTCTCCGCCGCGAGGCCTCGCCCGCGAGAACATTCAAACAGCGCTCATCGCGCACCTCGTCGCTCTGAGGCCCGCCTCGGCGACTAAAGTCTCCGACATGAGGCCTTGCCGGCGGGAGACATTTCAAGCAGCGCTCAAGCGCGCACCCTCGTCGCTCGAGGCGGCCTCGGCGACTAGGAATCTCGCCGCGAGGCCTCGCCCGGCGGGGAACATTTCAAACCGCGCTCAAGCGCGCACCCTCGTCGCTCTCGAGGCCCGCCTCGGCGACTAGGAGTCTCCGCCGCGAGGCCTCGCCCGGCGGAGACATTCAAACAGCAGCAAGCGCGCACCTCGTCGCTCGAGGCCCGCCTCGGCGACTAAAGTCTCCCGCCGAGGCCTCGCCCGGCGGGAGACATTCAAACAGCAGCTCATCTGGCGCACCTCGTCGCTCGAGGCCCGCCTCGGCGACTAGGAATCTCCGCCGCGAGGGCCTGCCCGGCGGGAGACATTCAAACCGCTCATCTGGCGCACCTCGTCGCTCTGAGGCCCGCCTCGGCTGACTAAAGTCTCGGCCGCGAGGCCTCGCCCGGCGGGAGACATTTCAAACCGCGCTCAAACGCGCACCCCTCGTCGCTCTGAGGCCCCCTCGGCGACTAAAGTCTCCGACAGCGAGGCCTCGCCCGGCGGAGACATTTCAAGCAGCGCTCAAGCGCGCACCTCGTCGCTCTGAGGCCCGCCTCGGCGACTAAAGTCTCCGCCGCGAGGCCTCGCCCGGCGGAGACATTCAAAGCAGCTCATCTGCGCACCTCGTCGCTCGAGGCCCGCCTCGGCGACTAGAAATCTCCGCCGCGAGGCCTCGCCCGGCGGAGACATTCAAGCCGCAGCTCATCGCCGCGCACCTCGTCGCTCTGAGGCCCGCCTCGCGACTAGAGAGTCTCCTTGCGAGGCCTCGCCCGGCGGGAGACATTCAAACTCAGCGCTCAAGCGCACCTCTAGTCGCCCCGAAGGCACCGCCTTAGAGAATAGGGAGCCTCCCGCCCGAGGTGCCTCTCCTCAGTGGGGAGGCTGCGCACATTCGCGCTCGTTCGCAAAAAGACCTAGCCGTTCTGAAGGCCTTGCCTCGGCGACAAGCAATCAGCCCACACACGGACGCATAAGGAGCTGCGAAGAGGACCGCCACGAGCCCAAGCAAAGGAGATTGTCCGGAGGCTTTTACAGATATTACGTACCTCGCGGCGCTTTGCTCGGCTCTTTTCGATCTGTGCTTAAGAACCTGGCGCGCATGGCTTGGGGCCGGTGCAAGCCGTCGCCCCCCCCCCTGCAAGCATAGGCGTGGGCGAGATCGAGTAGTACACATGGCGAACACAGCGTGCATAACACAACCCGACCTAGCGGTCCTAGGTCGGCCAGGTAGTGGGGGCGGCGTGAGGCTTCGCCTCCCCCAACATAGCGTTAGGGCTCCCGGAGCCTATCTAAAAAAGTGTGGGGGACGGCGCGAGGCTTCGCCTCCCCCTCGCTACATAGCGTTATGGCTCCCAGGAGCCCTATCTAAAAAAGTGTGGGGGACGGCGCGAGGCTTCGCCTCCCCCTCGCTACATAGCGTTAGGGCCCCCCGGAGCCCTATTTAAAAAAGTGTGGGGGACGGCGCGAGGCTTCGCCTCCCCCTCGCAACATAGCGTTAGGGCTCCCAGGAGCCCTATCTAAAAAAGTGTGGGGGCGGCGCGAGGCCGCCTCCTCCATAACATAGCGTTAGGGCTCCCGGAGCCTATCTAAAAAGTGTGGGGGCGGCGCGAGGCCGCCTCCCCCCTGCAACATAGCGTTAGGGCTCCCGGGGCCCTATCTAAAAAGTGTGGGGGCGGCGCGAGGCCCGCCTCCCACTGCAACATAGCGTTAGGGCTCCCGAGCCCTATCTAAAAAGTGTGGGGGCAGTGGCGAGGCCCGCCTCCCCTCGCTACATAGCGTTAGGGCTCCCGGAGCCCTACCTAAAAGTGTGGGGGCGGGCGAGGCCGCCTCCCCGCAACATAGCGTTAGGGCTCCCGGGCCCTATCTAAAAAGTGTGGGGGCGGCGCGAGGCCATCTCCCTCGCTACATAGCGTTAGGTCTCCCCGGAGCCCTACCTAAAAGAGTGTGGGGGACGGCACGAGGCTTCGCCTCCCCCTCGCAACATATCGTTAGGGCTCCCCGGAGCCCTATTAAAAAAAGTGTGGGGGACGGCGCGAGGCTTCGCCTCCCCCTCGCAACGTAGCGTTAGGGCTCCCCGGAGCCCTATTTAAAAAAGTGTGGGGGACGGCGCGAGGCATCTCCCCCATAGCGTGGCGTTAGGGCTCCCGGAGCCCTATCTAAAAAGTGTCTTGGGGCGGCGCGAGGCCGCCTCCCCTCGCCCGGCCTCGGCGAGCTCATGTGAGCCAGTGGTAACCCCTCGGGCAATCGGGCAAGACCGCCCGCACCTCCAAGTCACGGGGCGGCTTGATCGGGGAGGCGGACAAAGGGGGCAGTACTAGGCCCCAGCAGGGAGCATCCCAGCGGCCACACCAAAGAAATAATCGAAATTTGAAGGCAGCCGGCGCCATGGCGCCTCGCTCTCGCCGCTACACGCCGCCCACCTCGAGGCCAATGCCTCGGTGGGGCAACTCCGCTCCAACTTCGCACGCCGCCCACCTCGAGGCCAATGCCTCGGTGGAGTGGCTCCGCTCCAACTTCGCCTGCCGCCCGCCTCGAGGCTATGGCCTCGGTGGGGCGGCTCTGCTCCGACTTCGCCTACTGCCCGCCTCGAGGCTATGGCCTCGGTGGGGCAGTCCCGCATCAACTTCTCGGGAGGTATCCAGGCTCCCAAGGGCAGGCGTCTGATTCGTCCGCTCGCCCCTCGGGATCCGCAGGATCTGTCCTCGCGACCTCGGACCCACCTTGAGCGAGGAGTTGTCGTATGAGGCACCAAGGGGTGCAGCGCCCTCGGATCGTCGGGAATCTGGGTGTGGCGTCGAGGATCTTGTTCATCGTAAATCCGATCTGTATAATGTATGTTAAGGCAAATGTACCTAAAATGCCCTTTCTCTCTCTCGCCTGCAGGGGGCAAGAAGGTAAATGTCCTTCTTGCCTCCTATAAATAAAACCCCATGGGCATGTAGCAGGGGATCTCTCTCATTTTACACAAGCAATACACATACTCATTTAGCTTTTGGCCCTTCTCTCCTTCGGTCCTTCTTCAAGACAAAAGTGCGGAGGGTACTCCGTACCCACTGTCTAGCCTTTTAGCTACGACAACCACTTCTTAATACATGTGATATATATTATGGGATGACATAAGAAGGATTATAGCTAAAATCACACACACGCACATACGTATGCTCACACATTTATTTGCGTGGCAATCGCGTGACTTGCGACTAGGGGTGCTAGTGGGCTAAAATCCAACTCAAACCCACCCCAACCCATTTCTATACAGCACATTCACCCAACCTAACCTAACCCACTGCTCCACCTCCAAAACCCAACCTAACCCATATGTAACTCCAACCCAAACCAACCTAACCCAATTTCCTTAATATAAGTTCAACTCATTTCTCACCCATTTCCAACCCATCCCTATCTATCCAGCCCAAGTTGGTCTTGTTCCCCCCTCTCCCTCTTGGTCTTCTTCTTCTGCTGCTGCTCGGCGCCATCGTCGGCGTCGGACCAGCGCCTCCTTCTCTTCTTCGGTGCGGATCATGAGCGTTACCTGTGGCCGGATCAAAAGCAGAACATATCGGTCGGATCGTGCCCGCAAATCCTGGCGAAAATGCACTGGTCGAAACCAAAGCCAAGATCGGATCGGAGAGGATCTCACCTTAAGTGAGGAGAACGCCGTGCAGAGCGGCGTCTTGGTGGTTTAGCGGTCCGTGCGAGCCTTGGGCTCGCCCGGGCGTCGTCGCGCTCGTTGAGATCCAGTGACCGCTCCTCCCTGGTCGAGTGAAAAAAAAACGGGGAGATTCAGATCCACATCCACCATTCTAACCACAGATTGAGCCAAAAAAAAACCACGGATCGAAGCTCACCTTCTCAACCGAGGAATCCATCTCCGTCGCCAAGATCAGCGGATCTAACACCACAGCAAACCTCCCTCTCCTGCAGACTCGGCACTCCCGACTCCGCTCCTCGACGTGGATCTAGAGGCGGGGGCTCAAGGCTGGGGGTTTCTTGATCCGACGACTCCTAGTCGCATTGGACGAGCCCTTCTTTCTGCTATAATGACAGGAGGTGGCCTTGCCTTGGCCTTGGAGTGCTTGCGCTCAATGGTGTCATGAGGGAAGGCCGTGGATCCACTTGACGCACCGCTGCAACTGCAATCCTTTCAACTACCTCACGGGTTCAACCCTATTGCAACACCCACGGGTTCAACTTCTAGGCTGGAGGAAGAGGAGCTTGTCGCGGAGGATGGCCGGTTGGTCGGGGTGCGTGGGCAGCGCGGCGGTGAGCGTGGCGGCGACGAAACCTAGCTGCTCTCAAGAGTGAAGTGCGACGGACGACGGGAGGAGGTTCATCCGTTCATCAACCCGAGTGGCCGAGTCGTACGAGCAATCCGAGTCTCCACCCGTACCAACCCACTGTACAGAACCCACGAGTTGAACCCATTCGAACTCGAAATTTTTAAACCCACACCAAACCAACCCAACCCGTTTTTACTTAAAACCCAACCCAACCCGTCAATTACCTCAACCCGTTTTCACCCACCCAAACCCAACCCAAATGAAAACCCAACTCATTTAACCCATTTCAACCCAACCCATTATCACCCCTACTTGCGACGCACGACCGTAAACGTGACATGAACAAAGTCCACCTTTCTTTTTGCTGATCGTGCATTTCTCTCTCTCGAAACAAGTGTACCATATGACCAGTGAGAGTTTTCCTTATACTTCCACTTGAACCTCTTCGGAAGATCCTCTTGGACCTCCCTTGGAGATTTATCTTGGACCTCCGGGAGATCCTCTTGGACCTTCCTTAGATATTTCTCTTGGACCTCCAAGAGATCCTCTAGGACCTCCTTTGGAGTGTGGAGATCCTCTTGGACCTCTCTTGGATAACTCCAAGAGAGTATGGTCGGAACACTATGGTCCCATTGGACCTCTTCGGGAGATCCTCTTAGGCCTCCTTGGAGAACGTGGTCAAAGCTGAAGATCAATGTGTAATTAGGATATGATAAATTTTGCTTAATTACCATTAATTGGTTTTTAACTAGTAGTTACCAGTGTTATAATGTGTGCTTTATTTAGCAGTTACTAGAGAGTAATTGACTTGACCCTTAAAAGGTTTTCGAGAGATCCAGACCAATTGAGATCTTTTTGATTCCTAGAATTCTTCTTCTTTAAAAAGAAAATGAGGCCTGGCGATACTATTGATAAGTACAAGGCAAGACTTGTGGCCAAGGGTTATACCCAGAAAGAAGGTGATGATTATTTTGATACTTACACTCCTGTTGCCAGATTGACCACCATTCGTGTGCTTATTACATTAGCTTCTTCCTATAGTCTACACATTCATCAAATGAATGTGAAGATAGCTTTCCTTAATGGAGAGTTAAAGGAAGAAATCTATATGGAGCAACCGGATGGTTTTGTGATTTCTGGACAGGAAAGTAAGGTATGCAAATTAATCAAATCCTTGTATGGTCTAAAGCAAGCACCTAAACAATGGCATGAGAAATTTGATGAAACTTTAACATCTGCTAGTTTTTCTGTAAATGAGGCAGATAAGTGTGTGTATTATCATTATGGTGGGGGTCAAGGAGTGATTTTGTGTTTGTATGCCTTATATTTGGGACAAACACTGTGGTTATTGATAGGGTCAAATCTTTCTTATTTAGATGCTTTGATATGAAAGATCTAGGAGAAGCAGGTGTTATTCTGAATATTAAATTGATCATAAATGAGGATGGGATCACTTTGATCCAATCCCATTATGCTGAGAAAATCTTGAGTCGGTTCGGTTTTGAGAACTGCAAGATTTCCCCAACTTCTTATGATGCTAGTGTTAAGCTTCGAAATAATAAGGGATTAGGCAAAGATCAATTCAGATATTCACAAATTATTGGGTCTCTTACGTATCTATCTAGTGCCACAAGATCTGACATATCATTTGCTGTGAGCAAATTAAGTCGATTTACTTCTAACCCAGGACATGATCATTGGGAGGCACTTGAGAGAGTGTTGCGCTACTTGAGAGGCATAACCTCATATGGAATTCACTATACTAGGTATCCATCTGTATTAGAAGGATATAGTGATTCAAACTGGATCTCTGATGCAGATGAGATCAAAGCTGCAAGTGGGTATGTGTTTACCATTACAGGTGCTACAGTTTCATGGAGGTCGTGTAAACAGACCATATTGACAAGGTCAACCATAGAAGCAAAACTTGTAGCACTAGACACAGCTACTGTTTGGCTGAATGGCTTAGAGAGCTTCTTTTGGACTTACCACTGGTTGAGAAACCAATACCAGCAATCCTAATGTACTGTGATAATCAAACAGTGTTGATTAAGGTTACAAGTACTAAGGATAACATGAAGTCCTCCAGACATGTGAAGTGTAGGCTTAAATCTGCCAAAAAACTTAGGAAGTCCGGAGTGATTACTGTGAATTATATACGAACTGAGAAAAATCTGGCAAACCATTTCACAAAGGGACTAGCACGGAAGGCGATTTTACCCTTGCGGGTGGTACAATTTCATAGAGGTCGTAATAAGCAGACCATATTGACAAGGTCAACCATAGAAGCGTAAATTGTAACACTAGACATAGCAAGCTGTTGAAATTTGAATGGCTTAGAGAGCTTCGTTGGACTTACCTTTGGTTGAGAAACCAATTCTGGCAATCCTAATGTACTGTGATAATCAAATAGTGTTGATTAAGGTCACAAGTACTAAGGATAATATGAAGTCCTCGGACATGTGAGCGTGAGGCTTAAATGCATGAAAAGCGAGGAACTCGAAGTGATTCTTGTGAATTATATACGAACTGAGAAAAATCTGGCAAACTGTTTCACAAAGGGACTAGTACGGAAGGAGATTTTCGGTGCGTCTATAGACATGGGAATGAGGTCCGTTGGAGTTACAACTCAATAGTAACACATATCTTTTTGATCGGAGATCCCGTGACTTAGGCAATGGGAAAAAGAAGTTGATGTTTGAACAAGAGAGTACATTTTAATAAAATATGTACTCGTGTCCTGATAGACAAAGTACTCTCAACTGTATAGAAGAGGATGGCAACCCCACCTTAATGTATTCTAGTGTCCAATGAGGGAAAAATGTATTAGCCTACAGGATACCTAGAATGAATACACCTAACTACAACAAAACTATCACGTAGAGACGCTTTTGTTTTGACGCTTTTATGTCTGTCTCTATGCCGAGAAACACCTCGTATGTAAATACGCTTCTCAAGACGTTTTATATGACACCACAAAATCTCTAACCGTAGGAAGGCACATATACGTTTACATTTATGTAGAGACGAATCTTGAGACGTTTGAGAATATGTCTGAGAATTAAGAAGACAAAATTTTAGTTATAGAGACGAATCTTGAGACGTTTTAGAATATGCCTCTACAGCTCTAGGAAAAATATTTCGTTTTAATTTTTTTTTATGGGGATCAAAAGGACCGAAAATAATTTCAAAAGAATTTCATTCAAATCAAGGGGATAGAACATCTTGATATGAGCCACTATAATTCGGAGTTTACTTGAGGCATTGTCCCACCCACACCTCACAGCCTCGCACGAAGGAATCGTCCCACACCCACCTCCCTGCCTCGCACGAAAAATATGGCAACCACCTCACCCACCCCATTTTCTTTTGGGTCCCCATCCCCTTCGGCTCCCGCACCTTCCTCTTCCCTACCTCCCTCTTCCCCAGCTCTCCTCCTGCCCCCCCCACCATCGCCGCCTGTCTTGCTGTTGCTCTCACCCAGTTGCTGGCTCGCCTCCCTAAACCTCCCAGCAGCTCCTTCGTCTACCTCTCCAACCCGCTTTGTGCTTCTCCCCCGCCGCCGCCCAAGGGTCTCTCCCGGCCGCTCCTTGGTAAGAAGATGACCATGGGCGAGCTCATCGCGCGCGGATCCGCTTCACCCTTGCCAGAGGGTCCGTAGCCTCTCAACCCGCCCGACGCGCTCCTCCCAACCGCCGCCCAAGGTCTCTCCCCATTGGCTCCTTCGGCAAGAAGATGACCATGGACGAGCTCATCGTGCGCGAGATCCGTCTGGTGGGCGGCGGAGTTGAAGAAGGAAGATTGAGTCAAACGAGGACGTTGAGAGGAGGGTGCATGATGAAATCCACGAAGGCGGCCGAACCAAAGCCGCCGAGGAGGGCACGGTCCCTGCGGACCACTATCTCAGAGAAGGTGTCGGATCTCACCGTTGGGACCAACGACGCCCTCTCCGCTCTGGTGAGTGGCGCCTATCTCCCTGTACTCTTACTAGCACTAATGCTCCATGTTCGTTTGGTTATTTGGTTGGGTTCGAGAGATTAGTCTCAGGTTTTGATGTGGTTCGTTCAAGCTTGTGGCGGATTCTTCTCCACCCAGTGCCCCGACCCCTCCGTCTCCGTCATCAGCGGTGGCACCTTCGGCCTCGCCTGCGCCACAGCCATCGTCGCCCGCGGCGTCCGCGCCGTCATCTTCCACACGGTTCGCCCCCTTCCTCGTTCACTCAGTCCCACAAGCAAGCGCGAGACTCACTTCCTTGCTCGCCTCTAATGCAGGGGATGCACGGCTTTAGGGGGGAGGATGGTGACGAGCGATGGGCGGCGGTGGCGACTAGTGTTCGACCATGTGGCTGATTCTTCACATGACGATGAGAGGTTCGAAGGCTGGTCGAGAGTTGATCAAGAAAGGGCTGGTCCGTGAATGGAGAGGCTTGATCGGTGAACTTCGAGGATGGTGGACATTTGGGCCTATACCTTTCTCGGCGGAGGTACATTGGCGTGAGCGAGGATCGCCCGCTTGCGGATGCAATCTTTGCTTGAGGTATAAAAATCTATCAAATTATCCCAGCTGCAAGCTCCATGTACATGTAGCATGAAGTGATTCATAGCGATTAGTTACTTGAATCATGGTTTCATTGGTTTGCCAAACCATTGCGGGATCATATCCTTGTAGTTAATATTAATCTAATTTTGTTGTTAGAGTTCAATCGATCTAGCATGAAGTGTGATTGACTCAATCATTCACTTCTTGAACTTTTGATTTGTCATTTTCTTGGTTTGCTTATTTTGATGTGAGTTGCATGCCAAATTGTGCGAGAATGACATGATTGAAGGATACATTCGTGGATGTAATTAGAGTTTTTAGTTGTTCATATTTAGCTTGAGCCTTGTGGATATATGACCTTTGAACTTTCTTGATTGCTATGTTTTCTTGTTATGCTCAAACATCAAGTTTTATAGATAGTTACACATTTGTTTTAGTATCATATGAATTGAAGTCAAGTGTCTTGTTTGTTATGCGGTATGAGGATGAGCCCCGAACACGAGATTGAGGTCTGAGATCTATTTACATTCTCATTTATTGTTGTTATTCTTTAGAGGAATGAGCTATGTGGTGGCTTACTTTTTACGAGCAGGAAGAAATGAGGAGGACTGAGGATAACAATGAAGATGCCCCGATGATGTGGTAGGGGCGAAGTTGAAGACAAGGAGCGAGGAAAAAGGCTGCGTGCCCACACAAAACATCAAAGTACATGGCGAAGTATGGCGTGCCGCATCCTTGGTACACGTGCTGCGAGATAAGGTATGTTTCTATTTACGTGTATCTGCGTTGAATAAATTCTTTACGTGAAGTTATTGAGCTTGTCTATTGTTACGCTGACATGAAACTTATATTATTCATGTTGGTTATGTAACTCATATTATTACTTACTAATAACATGTGAAACTTAGGCTTCAAATTTGATGTCATCGTTGTATGCATTTATAATTAAGTTCCAAAGCGAGTTGTTTATATATATATATATATATATATATATATATATATATATATATATATATATATATATATATATATATATATATATATATATATCGATAATATCGATTTTTTGGGGAAATGTGATACGACATATATCGCTATTTACGTATTGTATCATAGAGGTGTCCTGTGTCAGTAATTGTGCAATCTTGGCATCTTGTGTGTCTTTTCCATCATTGAGCCTTTGTCTTGTTGAAGTCAGGACTAGTATGAATTTCTTGAGCTCATGATGATATACAAGGCAGGACTTGTCTGTCATTTTATTTTCAGTGGTAAACATCTATTATAAGGAGGGTCATTTGTGTCTTGCATTAGGATTAGTGAAGTTCGATTCCACATTTGGTTCTTTTTACAATAGTGATCGGATGTCTTTTCCATCATTGAGCCTTTGTCTTGTTGAAGGCGGGGTGGTATGAATTTCTTGAGCTCATGATTTTAAGTTTTTTTTTGCGGTGAAACCCCATTGTTCCTTCTGCATTTTTGGGAGAAATTGCTTTGCTACAAGATATCTTCTTGATCATGGTCTTGACCCAGCGTTAGTTAGTAAAATAAGTCACCTCTCCATGGTCTTTGTAGGAAAGGTCTCTCCTCTCTCTCTCAATGTATTTTGGAGCAATATATTGATACATATTTAGGTGCATAGTTACACACTTACACTCATGGGTTAGCCATTAGTTTTCTTCAAAATGTTTGCCATTAGTTGTCTGATCGGGGTCCTAAAGTTTGGCACCGTTTTTGTCAAAATTTGAATCGTTGTTTGAATATAAAAGGATATAGGGTGGTAATTCGGTGATAAAGCGATATTAGGCGATAACTAGATGAAACCGGTCAATGTTTTCATTCTTTTGCACAAGGTTGTTTTGGACATTGGAGGTAATTCTTAGATAACATGCATTGATCGCTAGATCATAACTCCTAGATTTAAGGCATGTCTCACAAAAACTTGCTACAAATTCTCACCTCTAAATGGCAAGCTGCAATAGCAAGTGACTCCTTGCATGCAATGGTCCCACAATTTGTTGTAGTATGTTTCTCACGTTCATAGTTTGTTGTGTAAGATGTCGAAATTAAGTCAGAATTCCAATGGAGCGAACAGCCTGTTGTTAATTGAAAAAATGTAATACAATTTAGTTCGATTTCCAATTCTTTGTTATTCCGGTGTTGACTCTTGGCATGTTCTCACTTACTTTAATGATTTTCGTAATAGACAGAGTTCATATTTCTGTTTTTATGTGTCACTCTCTTTTGTGGTTCCGTCTCTTTTGTGGTCCCGTTGCAAGGAAAAATATTTCTTCTAATTTCATTAAATAAACTTGTCATCTTACACTTTTCTAACCATGACATTTATTTCTTTTTCAACCGCTTTGCAGGATAATTGAGGACTACAAAGAGAATGCAATAGAGATGGATGAGCTAATGTATTAGTTTCTCCCTAGGCAAAGCTTATAGATAGATTCCAACTATTTAGAAAAAAAATGTGTGTCAATCTATAGTATCTTTTCCTGGTGTATCTGCACTCTTTTTATATGGATGTTTGATTCAATTGTGAACTCCACTTGTTGTAAATTCAAATATTTGTTGTTGCTATGAAGTGCATGCATGCTCTCTGATTTTAAATAGTTTCTTGATTGTGAGAATATGATGCTTCCATGTGAAGACATGTGCTCTCTTGTTTTCTAGTATTTTTTTGGATGAGGTGGAATAATGTCTTCACATGACGATATATGTTTACATTTTGTAGCAAAATCATGAATCAAATTGAAATAATCAATTAAATTGAAATATTTTTTCACAGTAAGATGTCCAAAAGACGCTTTTGCGTACCTAGAGACTGTGGATATCATGGGGATATGCACGAGATCTTAGGATGATGTTACAATTGGCAATGTCGTTCTCGGTTTGTCGAAGCAGCGTTTTCGACAAGTGTCGGGACAATCGGTCGTCTTGGCGTAAGTAAAAAATACGACCCTTGATCTTGATAATCTTAGTGCCTTTGTTGTTTGCAGTAATCTGCATCGCGATGAATGACCGCATGTGTGCGGTATGGTTTTTCGAGCGAGTGTAATTTGGGAAGCTTTGGTTTTCTCTAGGTAGCGGTACAACCGCGATTATGGGTCTTGATACTACTGCATGATCTTGGTAATCTGAAGCCATAACATGGCGGTAATACCGATTTTATCTTGATTGTCATTTCAATCGGAGAATTGCTTTTGGGTTAGGTCAAGTTCATGGGTTTCATGGCATATGTGTTGCATGATGTATGTTTTGACTAACGTGGGTCAAGTTGTGAAGAACTTGTTCCGGATTCGATTTCTTTGTCTATTGATGTGCGAGGTTGCTTGGAGGTCAGCGACGGTCAGCGGCGAGGATGATCGGGACTAAGCTTGGAGAGCTGAGGTCGAAACGATCGAGGATGCTTGGGTGAGGTCAATGGAGTCAAGCATTGCGCAAGAGGACAAAAGTGACCGAACAGGCGATTCGGTCTGACGGAGTTCGATCAAGCGGCGCGAAGTCGGTGCAAGTGTCATGGTGGTTTCGGTGGGAGCCGGATGGGAGAGACTTGCCGACATGAAGAGAGCCATTGGATCAACCTACGTGGCAAGCATGGAGGTGCTTCACGAAGTTGGGACTCGGTCTTTGCAAAAGATCGA
The DNA here is from genome assembly GCA_036346405.1 of Phyllostachys edulis. Lineage (NCBI taxonomy): Eukaryota > Viridiplantae > Streptophyta > Magnoliopsida > Poales > Poaceae > Phyllostachys > Phyllostachys edulis. The sequence goes on along the minus strand of CM070557.1, from coordinate 42,115,905 downwards.
GAAGGGGTATTTGGTAATTTCACCAAATCTCGCCTTGGTGACCTAATGCCAACCAGCGGCGCAAAAATGGCGCAAGGTGAAGTGGATTAGGTCAAAAGATGAAGATGGCGCTTTAAAATGTGTGCGTGTGTGACCCGTTTATTTTGGGCCTTAACGGGAGCCCATTAGGGTTACTCTTCTAGAAGGTCTAAGCCTCCACTATAAATAGGGGTGTCTTTGGATGACCACCTCAACCCTTTCATTGTGTTTGAAACCCTAGTTTGCTTAGGGAGATGATTAGTGGAGGTTAGGGTTCTAGAGAGTTGGATTTGATTTCGTGCTCATGTATTGAGTCTTTGTCCTCCTTGATGGAGTGGTTGTAAACCAATACCTCATCAAATCAATTCAAAGAAAGTTCTCTCAAAGATGAGTTCATTTGCTTTCTTTCTCTCTATTTGGTGATTTGAGGTCTTTCTTTGATCCATGAGTTTTTACTTGGTTTTTCTTCTTGATCTTGCTTCTTTGGGATATGTGGGAACCCATCTAAGGTCATCTTGATCATCATCCACCCACGAGCAAGTTTTGGATCAAGTTTTACGTTTTTGCTCGGTTTTGGACCCTCCTTCGGTAAAATGGAAAAATATCAAAACTTTGACGTGGATCTTCTCGATCGTCACTTGGAATAGGTTCTGACATCTTGAGGAAGGTGTGTTTCAAGTTTAAGTGAAGTTTGGAATTCTGGATCAAAAGTTCGTCAATTTTTGTTTTCGTTTTCGGTGTTTACTATTCATTCGCTGATGTTAATGTTCATCTTGGAATGACCGACCTTTGTTCATTCGGTTCGACCGAGCTGCGGTACAACCGCTCTTGTTCATCGGTTCGATAATTCTTGTTCATCGACCTTGTTCATCAGTGATTTTTGTGTTTTTGGTCGTTTCTTTTGGGGGTTTGAAGGGATTAAGTACAAGTCTTCCGCTACGCTTATATCTATTGATCTTCATAGTTCTGATAGCTATTGGAGTCAATATCTTGTTTGAATCAGATCAAAGCGAAAAATAGATAGTGCTCCTATTCACCCCCCCTCTAGTCGCCTTTTCGGTCCAACAAGTGGTATCAGAGCCCGGTTAGTTCAATCTTGATCTTAACCGGTCACTGAACTTGGCGATGGATAAGTACTCGACCAAGCCGCATGTCTTCGATGGGCTCGACTATGCCTATTGGAAGAATCGCATGCGAGTCTTCCTTGAGAGCGAAGGACAAGCTATATGGAAGGTTGTTCGAGCTCATTTCGTTTGCCGAAGTTGCTACTGGCAAGCCAGTGACCCTCTTGGCTAACAACAACAAGGCAAAGAACCTTCTATATGCTGGGCTTGGTAGGCAAGAGTACGATAGGATTTGCAATCTTGCGACCGCACATGAGATTTGGCACACCCTCGAAACTTACCATGAGGATCGTCCCGGATCAAGCAAGTCGTCGAGAATGTCTACAAGCGAGAGTACAACAAATTCGAGATCGTCTGGTGAGAGCATCGATGGCGTCTTTACTCGCTTTAACAAGGTGATCAATCGGATGAGAGTCATTGACATTGAGTACTCTCAATCGAGAATGCCACCCACCACTTGGGTGCAATCAACACCAAGGAGTGGGAGATGAAGGCAAGCGCCATAGAGGAGAACGTCGATCTCTCTAATCTCACTTTGGAGCTGCTTTATAGCAAGCTAAAACTCATGAGATCAAGAGAGCGGTAATCCAAGAAGGATAACATGGCTTTGGTGGTGATCCTCTCAAAGGGACTCTGATGGTTCTTGAGTCTTCTTACGGTTTTTCTCTTGCATGTTTATCGCTATTCAAGAAGAAGAGTTTGAGAGTCTTCTGAGGTGATTTAGCTCTTTTAGCCAAGAAAGTCACACGGGCATATAACAATGTCGAGAAAGCAGAAAGAGAGGTGGCCTGTGACATGCTATGAGTGTGGAGAGCTATATCACATCAAGACCAAGCCCCAAATTTGAAAAGGTAAGGGCAACGCAAGGATGAGAAGCCTACTTGGAAGAAGCCTAAAGGGGCAAGCCCAAGTATGATCTTTGCCAAGCTCATGAAAAGCTCACCGGGTCCTTGCTTTTGGAGATCAATCCATGAGCGATGTGGACTCCGGGAGCGAGGAGGACAAGGAGGAGGAGATCCCTCAAGACAAGAAAGGGAAGGCCAAGGATTTCACCGGCATGTGCTTCATGGCCGACTCCGTCGACACCGATGACAACGATGAGGTACTTCCATCCTATGATGTCCTTTCTGCTAGATGCGATAACATGTATGAGCAATTGCTTAGTCAAGATAAGGCTTTAGAGTTCACCATGGCTAGGAACAAGGATCTAGAGTCACAAGTCGAGAATTTGACATTAGAGCTTGTGAATGCTAAGAGTCTAGATGTTGATGAATGTTCATCCTATCATGCTTTGCACTCCGAACTGTCTAAACTACAATCTGCTCATGATATTGCTTTACATCAACTTGAAAATGCTAGAACTGAGCTAATTGATGTTAAATCTGCTCCATGTGAAAAATACTTAGAGTCTAGCAAGTTGGATGCTTCTAGCAATGTGAAATCTAGCTTTTGCTCTTTCTGCTTAGAACGCGAACATGAAGTTAAGGATATTTTAGAAGCGAGTTAGAGCTAAATTTGCCAAGCTTAAAGACACAATTGAGTTTACACCTTGTGCCTCTTGTCTTGCCTATAATCTTGAAGTTGCTCATCTTAAGGAGAAACATGCTAGAGCCATTAAGGGCAAGACTTGTGAATCATGTGCTAATATTAAAAAGAGAATGCATATCTCAAGGATACTTTAGAAAGATTCTCTAATGGTGAAAAACAGTTAAACATGATTCTAAATAAATCTAAAACTCCTTTTAAGAAGCAAGGTTTAGGATACAACTCTTGCTCGGGACATGTCCAAGCCTAATGTCATTTAGGTCTTGGAAAGCGGCTTAGTTGAATTCAAAACCCAACGCAAAAGCTGTTTTTTAAATCTGCGGGGTTTGTCCAACCTTCTTTTAAGCCAAAAGGTGCTTCTCCCGGTGGTACAAAATACCATTGCACCTATTGCAAGAAGAGTGGACATTTGGTTGAGATTCTGTTGGCGTGGGTTGAAGAGCGCTAAGAAAAATATTGCTAGAATGTCATCTAATCAACCTAGAGCTTTTATGAGACATGGTCACGTACAAAAGAAGAAACCTAATCTAGGATTTGTTGCACATGCTCATCACCGTGTTCCTAGCAGGATGCATCTCATGTTCTTGTTACCATTGCTCATAATAGAAGCGCTAATAAAGTCAAGGATAGCACATCCGCTTTGCATACTACTTTCATGCAGACGAGTGTCTCGATCTTGGGTTCCCAAGTCGCTTTTAACTAACCTAGTATTGAGACACATCGCTCTTTTGTTCCTTGATTTTTCAAGATTGGCGCGGAAGGGGAAGAACACATGGTTAAATCGCCGACTCGGGTGTTCACGCCACATGACCGGAGACTCAAGATGGTTCACCTCCTTCACGCGGTCAACCGGTGATGACTTCATCACCTTTGGAGATGATACACAAGGGCGCATTGAAGGAGGCTGAGTGATCGGGGTGAGCGACAAGTTCATTCTCAAGAGCGTCGCGCTTGTGTCTAAGCTAAGTACAATCTCCTTTACGTCTCACTACTTTCGATGATGGCTATGAGACTCGCTTTAAGAAGAATGCTGTCGTGTGCTTGATTCTCTTGGTGAGCTCGTTTTTGCGATTTCTAGAGTTGGTAGAATTTTTGGAGCTGATTTTTACGAATCTCTTCTTTGGATCCCTTAAGTGCTTAATTGCTTCTTCTTCTGATATCTGGCTTTGGCACCGACGTTTGGGGCACATTAGTTTTGATCATCTGACACGAGTTAGCGGCCTTGATCTCATGAGAGGTTTGCCTAAACTCAAAGTCATCAAGGATCTTTGTATGTCGCGCTTCGCAGATATGGCAAGCAAGTTGCCGCCTCACCCGTCATTGACTATGGTCATGACCGACGGACCGGAGACGGTTGCTTCATATGGATCTTGTTGGTCTGCTAGGGTTGATCGGTCGGTGGCAATTGGTACATTCTTGTCATAGTCGATGATTTTTGAGATACTCTTGGGTGTTCTTTCTTGCTTGAAGGATGAGGCTTTTGATCATTATCATGACCTTGTTCTTCGTTTGGCTTGAACTTCTGGTGCCTTGAGAGCGATCCAGAGTGACAATGGCACGAGTTCAAAATACTTCTTTTGCCTCTTTTTTGTGTTGGCGCGGTATTGAGCATCAGTTCTCTTCTCCACACGTCCCTCAACAAAATGGCATTGTGGAAAGGAAAAACAGGACTCTAGTCGAGATGGCTAGAACGATCTTTGGATGAGTATAGCACACCGAGGAGGTTTTGGGCGAAGCTATTGCTCTGACTTGCCATATTTGAACAAGTGTCTTTTTGAGACCGTCTTTGGGCAAGACTTCATATGAGCTTCGTTTTGGCGAAAAACCCTCATCTCTCACTTTCGAGTCTTTGAATCGAAGTGTTTTATTCTCAAGACAGGAACCTAGATAAATTTGAATCAAGAACTTGTGATGGTTTATTTACGGGTTATCCTGCTCATTCGAGGGTTTTAGGGTTTTAATGTTGAAACTAACATTGTCCGGAGACATACAATGTCACTTTTGATGAGACTAGCCCACAGGCTAGATCCGATGTTTGGTGACTTACATGTGACAGAGAGCATATTTTTGAGGAAGATGAGGATGAAATTGATGATGCTCCTTCACCTGATGCTAATGCTCCTACTTCAGCTCCAGAACCTGCCACGACTGCTTCACCTCCAATTGAGGCTCCTGCTGCATCTTCTTCATCAGCAGTACCTGCGGAGGTTGAGGAGATACTATCTCCCCCAGGCGCTCCTTTGCACATTCAGAAGCAACATCCTCCGGATCAAATGATTGGTAATCTCCATGAGCGAGTCACTCGCTCTAGGTATCATGATCCAAGTCTTTTCTCTCACTCTGCATTTGTAGCTTCTTTTGAACCCAAAGATATATCACATGCTTTATCTGATGCTAGTTGGGTCAATGCCATGCATGAGGAGTTAGAGAATTTTGAAAGAAATAAAGTTTGGAACCTTGAAGATCCTCCTAGTGGTCATAATGTCATTGGCACCCGTTGGGTGTTTAAAAATAAACAAAATGAGGATGGTTACGTGGTTAGAAACAAGGCTAGGTTGGTAGCTCGGGGCTTTAGCGAGTTGAGGGGTTAGATTTTGATGAGACCTTCGCTCTTGTTGCTAGATTAGAAGCCATTCGCATCTTGCTTGCATTTGCTGCATCTAAAGGTTTTAGGTTGCATCAAATGCATGTTAAAAGTGCCTTTCTGAATGGTTTTATAGAGGAGGAAGTGTATGTTAGGCAACCCCTTGGTTTTGAGGATCCCAAGCACCACGATCGTGTTTTTAAGCTATCTAAAGCCTTGTATGGTCTTAAGCAAGCCCCTAGAGTGCAGTATGATAGACTTAAGACCTTCTTGCTTAAGAATGATTTTGAAATGGGAAAAGTTGATAAGACTATTTTCATTCTTAGGCATGGTAATGACTTCTGCTTGTTGATTTATGTAGATGATATTATCTTTGGTGGTTCCTCTCATGCTCTTGCTTCCGGTTTTTACGAGACCATGTCGAGGAATTGAGATGAGTATGATGGGAGAGCTCAACTACTTTACGGGGCTACAAATCAAGCGGTGCAAGGAAGGATCTTCATCCATCAAGCGAAGTACACCAAGGATTTGCTCAAGCGTTTTGATATGGGTGATTGCAAGTCGATCGCCACTCCCATGGCGACATCGACCGTTTGGATCGAGATGAGGAAGGAGAAGGCGTGGATCACGCGAGTACCGCATGACATGATCGGCTCCCTTTGTACTGACGGCCTCAAGACCGGACATCCACCATGATCTGCCTCTGTGCGAGGTTTGAGCGCCACCGAGGACTTCACATCGCCAAGCCGTTAAGCGCATTTTCGGTATTTACACTCTACCCTTGATTATGGCATTTGGTATTCTTGTTCTTCTTATTTGTCCATTCGAGGGCTTTTGATTCGATTTTTCTGGGTTTGTAGGCTAGATAGGAAGAGCACATCTTGCACATGTCATTTCTTAGGCACTTCTCTTGTCTCTTGGTCTTCTAGGAAGCGGTCTTACATTGCACAATCCTTTGCTAAAAGTGAATATGTAGGCTGGCGCTAGTTCTTTGTAGTCGATTTTGTGGATGGTCTCCACTCTTAAGGATTTTGGGTTAACTTTTGCTAGTGTTCCTCTCTTACGTGACAACACTTCGCTATTAACATTGCTAAAACCGATTGCAACATTCTAGGACCAAGCACATAGACATTCGCTATCACTTCCTTAGAGATCACGTTGAGAAGGGTGATATTGTCTTGCATTTTGTGAGTCAGAGGCTCACTAGCCGATATCCTCACCAAGCCTTTAGACCCAACAAGGTTTGCCACCTTGAGGAGTGAGTTAGGGTAATTTATCCCTATGGGTTGGTTTGAGGGGAGTTGGATCTTTTCGATCTTTCCTTGTTCATATGATCTTTTATTTGATCTTCTTTTGAACTTGTTGATCTTTTAGGTCTTTTGAGCTTTTCTTGCATCTCATTGTATCATATTGCATTCATATGAAAAATCCAAAAGATGCATTGTAATATAAGCATTTCGCTTATCTTTTAAAATTGATGAAGCTTTGCTTATTACCCTTTGGAGCTTTAGTGTTTCAAATTCTTGCTCAATGCCATGTCTAGTTCTTTGACTTGCTAGAATTATCATGCTTTCACATGTGTAGCTAAGTCTTTCTTTGTATGAGCTAGAACTTGAAAAACAACTTGAACTAAGAAATTAGCAATTTGTGAATTGTTTAGCGATTCTTAATTAGTGCTCCTTTTGTGACATTAGCCTGTCAAAATTGCTTTGTTACCTCTTGAATCTAGCTTTGATCATTACTTGAGCTTCTTGTGTTCTTAAGAATGAAAAATCAATATTCAAGATTGTCTTATGCTTAAATTGTGCCAAACTACTCTTATGAGGCGCATGTCAAAGACATGAACTTGGAGATAGTTTGATGATCCGAACGATCTCATGGGGATTTGCTTGTCACAACCGACACGAACCTCAAGATTTATGCATACGGTAGAAGCTTAGGAAGAGTTTGTGGATGGCTCCTAGTCCGGGATCTTCTTCACTAAGATATACCTTTAATCAACTTTTGGTGAAGCTTAGGATGAGTTTGTGGATGGCTCCTAGTCCGGGATCTTGTCACTAAGTTAGACCATTAGTCAACTTCAATATTCATTGCAAATGAAAAGCAGTTGAAAAATGGGCGTTTGAGAAATTTGAGCAAAATGATTCAATTCGGGACCTATTTGTCTCTTAATGTGGTCATTGTTAGCTTTTGGATCTCACGTTGATATTTTGACATGGCGATATCATTTTAGGATCCTTGTTGATGAACTTGCTAGATTTGAAGCCTTGCTTAAAATGCTAAAATTCATTGCTTTATATTGAGCCTTCTTGCTTAGCTTTGATATATATGTCTTATCATGATCTTGCTAGCACCTTTAGGCTTGATATGTTGATTGTGCAATTTTAGAAATGCTAGCTTGTTCTTTTGGGTAATCTCCAAAGTTTCTTGTATTCAAAAATTGAAAAATACAAAAAATTTGAAGCCACTCCATTGCATTTCATGCATGCTCCATCTTATGCTTTTTCCTCATTCTGCATTTGTCATCTCTGGACGAGAGGAAGGCGTGATTTCTTGATGACTCCATTGTCAAAGGAGGAGAAGATATTTCAAAACTTTGTGTTAAAGGGGAGGAGATGTTTGAAAAAGGGGAGTTATGAAAAAGGGGGAGCTACTTGGAGAAAATTTTAAAATATGAGGATCATAGTGAGGGGGAGTTTCTTATTTGCATTCTTATGGTTTTATTGTCATTTCTGAACTTGAATTGCAATTCTTGATCCTCACAATGATCAAAGGTCATATCGAACAATTGTTCTTTCATATGGACCTTAAGTGAGATTTTGACCCGTTTCTGGAAAATGAAGCTTTTCACTTTCTTTTGCCGTATCTCACTTGCTGATACTTTTCTGGAGCCAACTTGGTCTTTTCCTTTGCTTTTTCTTGCTTTTGGACCAAGTTGTGCCTTTGAAAAACGTCGAGTTTTACTTTTCAAACCTCAAAATTTACATTTGTGGAAAATTGCCAATGTGTTCATCAAGGGGGAGATTGTGGATATCATGGGGATATGCCTGAGATCTTAGGATGATGTTACAATTGGCAATGTCGTTCTCGGTTTGTCGAACTTGACATTTTTGACAAGTGTCGAGGCAATCGGTAAATGCGGCGTAAGTCATGTGATACGGATCCATGATCTTGATAGTACCGCCTTGGTTGCTTAGGTAGTACCGCATCGCGGAATGACCGCATGTGTGCGGTATGGTTTTTCGTAAGCGAGTGTAATTTGGGAAGCTTTGGTTTTCTTTAGGTAGCGGTACAACCGCAGATTATGGAGTCTTGATACTATTGCGGTCGCGGTAATCTGACCATAACATGATAAGTAATCGATTTTGTCTTGATTGTCATTTCAATTGGAGAATTGCTTTTGGGTTAAGTCAAGTTCATGGGTTTCATGGCATATGTGTTGCATGATGCATGTTTTGACTAACGTGGGTCAAGTTGTGAAGAACTTGTTCCCGATTCGATTTCTTTGTCTATTGATGTGCGTGTTGCTTGGAGGTCAATGACGGTCAAGCGGCGAGATGATCGGGACTAAGCTTGGAGAGCCGAGGTCCGAACGATCGGGGATGCCGAGTGAGGTCAATGGAGTCAAGCATTGCAAGAGGACAAAAGTGACCGAGCAGGCGATTCGGTGCGGCGGAGTTCGATCAAGCGGCGAGGTCGGTGCAAGTGCCATGGTGGTTTCGGTGGGAGCGGGATGGGAGAGACTTGCCGACATGAAGAGAGTCACTGGATCAACCTACACGTGAAGCATAGAGGTGCTTCACGAAGTTGGGACTCGGTCTTTGCAAAAGATCGAGAAGGGTATTTTGGTAATTTCACCAAATCCGCCTTGGTGACCTAATGCCAACCCGGCGCAAAGATGGCGCAAGGTGAAGTGGATTAGGTCAAAAGATGAAGACGGCGCTTTAAAATGCGTGCGTGTGTGACCCGTTTGTTTTGGGCCTTAACGGGAGCCCATTAGGGTTACTCTTTTAGAAGGTCTAAGCCTCCACTATAAATAGGGGTGTCTTTGGATGACCACCTCAACCCTTTCATTGTGTTTGAAACCCTAGTTTGCTTAGGGAGAGGATTAGTGGAGGTTAGGGTTCTAAAGAGTTGGATTTGATTTCGTGCTCATGTATTGAGTCTTTGTCCTCCTTGATGGAGTGGTCAGTAAACCAATACCTCATCAAATCAATCCAAAGAAAGTTCTCTCAAAGATGAGTTCATTTGCTTTCTTTCTCTCTATTTGGTGATTTGAGGTCTTTCTTTGATCCATGAGTTTTTGCTTAGTTTTTCTTCTTGATCTTGCTTGCTGGGATATGTAGGAACCCATCTAAGGTCATCTTGATCATCATCCACCCACGAGCAAGTTTTGGATCAAGTTTTACGTTTTTGCTCGGTTTTGGACCCTCCTTCGCAAAATGGAAAAAGATCAAAACTTTGACGTGGATCTTCTCGATCGTCACTTGGAATAGGTTCCCGACATCTTGAGAAAGGTGTGTTTCAAGTTTAAGTGAAGTTTGGAGTTCGGATCAAAAGTTACGTCAATTTTTGTTTCCATTTTGTCATTTACTATTCATTCGTCTATTTTTATTGTTTCATGCGAACGACCGACCTTTATTCATTCGGTTCGACCGGATGCGGTACAACCGCCATTGTTCATCCGGTTCGATCAGACTTGTTCATCAAGACTTTATTCATCGGTGATTTTTGTGTTTTTGGTCGTTTCTTTTGGGGGTTTGAAGGGGATTAAGTACAAGTCTTCCGCTACGCTTATATATATTGATCTTCATAGTTCTCATAGCTATTGGAGTCAATATCTTGTTTGAATCAAATCAAAGCGAAAAATAGATAGTGCTCCTATTCACCCCCCCTCTAGTCGCCTTTTCGGTCCAACAGAGACGTATATAACGTCTCTACAAAATGTGTATAAATTGTGCGTATATGAATTGAATAAATTTGTAAAAGTGTCTCTATGTTTGTTAGCACGCAAATCGGACGTTTCTATATCAGTAAAGACGTTATGTAAGTGCATCTACTAAAACGTCTCTACATACATAGACATGAATTTTAACGTCTCTGTAAAGCGTCTTAGATCTTGTACACATATTTTACAAGCGTCTCTACGGTTCTTGACACGATCCGTGGGGAGACGCTCCAAGGACGTTTTATAAAAACGGCTCTACAGTCCTCTAGAGATGAAATAACACATCTCTAGCCTATAAGCTCAAGTATACTTGAGGTTAACTGAGGTCGCAGTTCACGAGAATAGAGACATCCTCTAGAAAGCTCATGAGCAAATAAGGGAGCATGACCATATAAAGCTCCGAGTTGGCTTGGTTCTTTAACTGCCTAGTATCAGTTGAGATTTCAAGTGAAATCTAATCACGAAAGACTGTGAATTCAAGGCATAGTCCATTCATCAGTTGTGAGAAGATGAATCTTGTTATTCTAGGTGCAAGTTCAACCCGTACGGGACTTACACTGAAAGACTGGTATATTAACAATTCTTGAACACAAAAGTCTTTATCTTACTCTTTGTTGCTTGCCTTGGAATTGGTGGGGGATTGTTAGAATTGAGCCCTTATTTGTAAAGGCCCATTCATTCCTAAATTCCAAAGCATGTATGGTTTAGTCTTATACTGCTTAGCCAAGTAGTGGGAAAGCAATTTATAAGGTGGAGTTCTTGCCACCCCTTGATACATGTGATACATATCATGGGGTGATATGAGGAGGACTATAGCTAAAGTCACACACACGCACGTACGTACGCGCGCGCGTTTATTCGTGTGGCAATCACGTGACTTTTGACTTGTGACTTGCGATGCACGACCGTGAACGTGACATGAACAAAGTCCACCTTTCTTTTTGCTGACCGTGCATTTCTCTCTCTCGAAACAAGTGTCCCATACAACGAGTGAGAGTTTTGCTTAGACTTCACTTGGATCTCTTCGGAGATCCTCTTGACCTCCCTTGAAGATTTCTCTTGAACCTCCAGGAGATCCTCTTGGACCTCCTTTGGAATGGGGAGAACCTCTTGGACCTCTAAGAGATCTTTTGGACCTCTCTTAGAGTGTGGTCGGAACACTATGGTCCCATTGGACCTCTTCGGGAGATCCTCTTGGACCTCCCTTGGAGGTTTCTCTTAGACCTCTTTTGGAGAACGTGGTCAAAGTTGTAAGCCAATGTTCAAAGCTGAAGACCAACGTGTAATCAGGATATGATAAATTCTGCTTAATTACCATTAATTGGTTTTAATTAGTAGTTACTAGTGTTCTAATGTGTGCTTTATTGAGCAGTTACTAGAGAGTAATTGACTTGACCCTTAAAAGGTTTTTGAGACGTCTAGACCAATTGAGATCTTTTTTGATTCCAAGAATTCTTCTTCTTTCTCTCTGTCCTTTTGTGCTGGAGGGTTGTGCTGTTTTGAACCAAGTCGTCCCTTCTCCTTAGCGTGCACTGGGAAGGAGGGTGAGCGGTATCTCCGAACCATTGTCTCAGAGTTCACCTGCACAGGGCGGCAATAAGGTTTCTGGGCAGCGCATCTACACGACCGCTTGCTGCACTACGACGTCTATGATCTGCACTGCATCGAGTCTGCACCGTTTCCTGTTCTTCATCGACATATACTATAAGTTATGTGTACGACTAGTATATTCTGTTATAATCATGATGTTGAGTATGTTTAGAAGTGCAATGTGTAGCCAACTGCTGTTAGTATCGATTTGTGCATCACTAGTTATTTGTGATCTTTGCCTCATAATCAAATCTAGAATTAAAATGTCATCCACATTTGCAACATAAAGGTATAGACAACTGCTGTCTATAAGATTTCTATGTATCTACATAGGCAAAGACTAAAGAGCGAACTTTCATGATGAGTTGTCTTTTTATATATCTTTATAGACAACTACTTCGTATATAATTTGTCTTGTTTTTTTTGTTACAATTTACTATATGAGAGACGGTTTAATTTTTATTCTCTCTTACTTATTCATATTATCTAATGTTCAACATGATAAATCTTATAGAGACTAACGTTCTGTTGTACATGCTCTCTAAGTCATTCCTCTATGTCCACGATAACACGACGCCCGGGATTCTAGAAACATCTGCCTTTACTGTGTCATGGGCCATGTCCAGTGTACTGGGAGAGACATAGCATATGCGCAACGAGCATCCGATGTCCACTGCACCGTCCCAACCCACGTGAACACGGAATGCGATTGTTCGTTCCTGCCCTCGTGTCGCGCGTGGATGCTCCCTCACGCTCTAAGTCATCACATGTCATCATGATATCATCATTCAGCTCCATAACAGCTCGTCTTAATTTCCCTGTCTACGTTGAATCTATTGTTCAGAGTGTTCTTATCTTCAACTACGAATGATACGAATTAATAGATGTTGTTTTTAAAGCTTAGTGGCAAACGAGTTGTCAACTTTGAAACATGACTTACAACTAAAATAGTTTGGTGAGCAGTGTGAGCTGCTGGCAATACGGCGAGAGTTTGGTTTAAATGTCAATTTTTTTAAAGGACAGCGATACGATATAGACATATAACGCGTTAGTTTTATATCGGATAGGACCACTCCCCACTGTACAATCACTTTAATTGAGTCATCTCGGCTCTCGCTCTCTTCAGTACCGCATAAACTTTTACTATTCCATCTCGTCGGCTCCCTTTGCTACTTTTGGGGACCTTAGGCCTCTCAAATCCAAAGAAGATCAGGAAAAGGAGAGCTCTCCATCTAGCCCAGGAAAAATGTTTCTTCCTCTTCCTTTTCCCTCCCCTCCCCCCCCCCCCACACACATCCACCTGCTCGCATGCTGCTCCCTCGGTCCCCCCACACTTCCTCCACCCCACCCTATGATAGTTCACCGATGCCGAAGCTCACCACCAGAGCCCGATGCTAGAGCCACGGTTGTTCCTATCATTCCCCCTCTCTCTCTCTCTCTCTCTCTCTCTCTCTCTCTCTCGGATCCAGCAAGGAGAGGGAGCACATGCGGCAAATGCATCGGACAGCCGTCAAAGAAGTCAGGAAAGTCAGGAAAACGGATGACGAGCAGACGACATGAGGCTGGTGACCTTTTCCTCAAGTCCATGGAGACAAATGTTGCGGGAAGAGGTTTTTTTTGTTACAATGGTTTTTTGATTTGTTGTAGCCTCTTTTACCTTTCAAATGTTGCATGCATTCTCTTGAATTGTTACAGTAGCTTTTCTCCATTGTTGCAGAAAGTAATTTGGTTTGTTGCAATACATCTATCTGAAATTTTGTAGAAAAATGATTTTTGTTGCAACCATTATCGTCGATTGTTGCACACATAAAATCAAAATGTTTCATAAGTTAGTTTTAAATGCTGCAAATTTCTTGATATTGCAATAATTATTTTTTGATGTTGCAACTATTATTTTCAAATGTTGCAATATTGTAACATCGAAATTTGTTTGATTGGTATATTTGAATTAGTTTTTAAGCATAACTAGGTTCTATATTGATGGTTTCCATGCAATTTCAGTGAGAATATGTTATTTTTCCCAATGTTTTTTCGGAGGATATCGGGTGGAGGAAGAGTTTTTTATTACATCGAGGGTGCGTGATGTTGCATAGTACTCTCGCTTGTTTTGGGTGAAAGGAAAAACGCATCGAGATCGGACGGCTGAGCATCATGGCGCCAGATCGTATGGCAAGACGTGGTGTATGGGGCGGGCGGAACGTACGTCCGAGCGCTAGTCGCGTCCATTTTTTAAATGACAAAAATGATACGTCTGCCGTGTAAAATAGCTAGGAAAACCACATGCCGCACCAAATAAGCAGGCGTATATGGATATTGCGAGGAGTAACAAAGCTTGTCAGGGCACGACTCCAAGTTTGTATGAATGGAAAGGAATTTTCAGGCATGAAGTTGGCATGGTATCCATGGAGCAAAGGAAAAATACGACCTACAGTAGGTTCCGAGCATCCACTCTCAGTCTATGAGATTCGCTGGAATGGTATGCCTCTCTCTACTACGCCAGGTTTAGTGGTGAAATTTGGACCACTAGTCCGCTGCTGAGGCATCCCATTCCCAGGTCCCATCTCATATTTGTCGGTACCGAGCTGCCCACCTCACGATTGAATGGCGCAAAACGAATTAAATCCTGCGTTAAAATTTACAAGCCTTACTACCAAGAAAGAGACTCCATAGTCCTCAAGATTTTAGTCAGATGTAACCTCGGAGTTTGTTTTAGCTTGGGCCGCTGAAGATTTAGTCAGTGCACAGAGTTAATAAAGTTTTCTTTACTCTCAGAAAAAAAAAAGAGACTCCATTGCACGATGCGTTTTACACACTTTTTTTTTTTAAAAAAAAGAATAGTGATAATCACACTTCAAGCTCATTGGCCCGCCTCACGGGCTCAGTTTGAACGGGTTTAGCTAACGTTGTGAGTCTTGTGACCGATTAGTCGAACAGTCGGTGTCGCCGGCTGAACCGTCACAATCAAATGGATTCGGATATGTGCCTGGAAAGGTGGCTGAAGCATTATTTTCGCTGCAGATCATCGTAGTGAAATCATTTTGCTAAAACACTGTGGAGAACATATTGTAGTAAAAGTATACCTTTTAGGGTCGACTATACCACAAGCGAATGAAAATTTTAGAAAACACAGTTACTTTTTCAGTCTATTGGATCACCATCCGCTTCTGTTTTTTTGCTTGACTTGCTATTTTGTTTTTTAGTTGCTGGCATTTTTGTTACTTTTGATGTGTTGTTTCTGATACTTAACGGGTATGGTTTATTCGTCACCGACCCGTTAAAAGCCTGCTTGCTTAAGGGCTTCCCGTTAAGGGCCTACTTTTGGGTAGTTTCAATTGTTAGCACAACACAACACGGGTGGTTGTGAGCTCTATATTTTGCCTAAACAAAGATTGCAATACATGACTGAAAAAAGAGAGGAAAAACATTAGCCTCGTCAAACGTTTCATCCCCAAAACACAAAGCAAGTGCACCTCTTGACTCATTAACCCCAACTCTTAAGAACATATATACAGAAAGAGAGAGATCAAACAAAAAGGGAGAAGGAGAAAGGAAACAAAGGAAGAACACTAATGGCAAAGCAAAAGATTGATGGGATAAAAAATAGCATAAGAAAATTTCCAAGTTACTAACACTTGATTGTGCTTACGGACATCCTTCCTTGTGCTGTTGTACTAATGATCCATGTTCCCTTGCCCACAATTTATCTCTATTTATCACACTTATGACTAGTTTTTAGCATACACCTTCTAGTTATGATCATTGTTGCATTTCTGGAAATATGTGCTCGACTAGTTTTTAGCATACACCTTCTAGTTATGATCATTGTTGCATTTCTAGAAATATGTGCTAAGAGCACCTTGCATTCGTTTTTCTTCGGGAGTACTGATAGACCATTGTTCTTGAAAAAGAAAATAAGGCATAATTCATCACTAATTTGTTGAGAATAATAAGAAAGCAACATATCCAAAGACTAAAAAGAAGACAATCATTGATAATATGAAAGAGAGGTGTGTGAGATTGAAGAGCTTGAATCACACTTCAAAAAAAAAAATCAGCACCTGACTTGAATTTATTAAAAATAGAAGTGTGATTCGGACCTCAATATTGGGTCTATTTCAGCATTAGGAACATTAACTTCTAGGTAAAGGTTATTCAGTACACCTCTTGCACTTTTGGAGAAGAAAAGAACATAAAATGGGCTATTTCTTCTAACCTATTGCTCTATGTATAACTCAATTTTAACATTACCAGGGGCATAGGTTACAAGGTGTATGAACTATGGGGCCGTTTGATTCTTTACCCCAAATAGCCTTATCAAAATTTTGGTAATGCCAAAACACATGCAATACCAAAACCTGGATAAAAAAAAATTGTTTGGATTGTAGCCATACCAATTCACGGGTAATGCTGAAATTGATGTGTTTGTATTGTAACCATACCAAATTTTGCTTTTTTTTTGCCCTGTATGACACGTGGATCCCACATGATATATATTCTTTTTTGCCTCAAAATATGCCAACAGTGATCTTGTTTTGTTGATAAAATGACAAGTAACACAACGGTTCAAACGGATTACAAATCGGATACTCGGTTTAGAAAATATGATCATTTGAAACTTACTAATCAAGCTTTCTTGCAATTAGTGCAGCTAATCAACCTTTGCCACGTGGCAAATAGCATGCAGCACTACCCTACCAATTTTCAGGCAGATGATTTGCTCACCCTGGAATTGCCAAGGAATTTAGCTAGTATGATTGAGGTGTTACCAAATTTTCAAGGGCTTGCTAAATTTTGGAAGTAAAACAAATAGTGACCAAATTTTGAAGGCATAGTCAAATTTTGGTAAGGCAAACCTTGGTAATGAACCAAACAGGCCCTATATGAACTACACAGAGGCTATGCTGATACAACTCCATAAAGATACTCAGTACAGCTATAACTCACTTCAAACATTTGAACTAATGAATACTAGGAGATATGAGAGATAGGGGAACAACATATTGTTATTTAGATAACATAAGAGGATATCAAGAGCTAGTTAAGAAAATGTAACAAAATTAGAAGATTACACACTTTAGATAAAATAAAGTGCTTAGAAGACACGGCAAATAGCTCATACTATTCAGGAAATATTACATCACAAAAATTACCCGATGAAAAGGAAAATAATTGTGACCTAAATAAAGGTATAACTTCTAGATCTTCTTTAGTTCCTTGCTAGGTTTTGCTTGCTTAACTGCTACCATGCCAGCATTATAGTAAGAGTTAGCCAAGTAAATGGATTAAAACACATTGTGGGTATTTTACATTAAATTTTTTAGAACATGAACTGAAAACAATTGCATATACGACTCAACTATAATCAATGCTGAGTGCACATATTGGTCTCAACTTAATTTGGTCGATAATTTTGTAAAACAACTTAAATTAGTCAAGAATGCAGTATGATACATGTTCTGTACTAGAAAAAGTCATAAAATTCTTTTTGGTCCCACAACTAAGCATTTATGAAATATAAAAAAAAACAGAGACATAGACCAAAATAGTTAACTAACCTAGACAAGAAAAAGTTATGATTTATGAACCCTTAAAAAACATAGACATAAATTTTATCTCAACTTAACAAAAAAACAAATTAATGATTGGTGAACCCTTTAAAAACAGAAATAGCAATTTATTCTAACCTAAACAACTAAAAAAATAGACTAGGTGAACCCCTACAAAATATAGAAACCAGGCTGAAAACAAATTTGCATATAAAATTAATTGCAATTGCACCTCACATAAGACCGCAAAATTTATATAAGTTTTGTGTAATGTCTTACCAATCACACGACTGGTGTAAAATTCTTAGAGAAGGAATAATACTACATGACAAACTAGAAGAAAAGAAAAAGGCACATAGTTGGTATTTTAGCCTGAAATAGAAAAGGCTATAGGTCAAAAAAAATTACAGATCAGCAATACTAAAACTCAAAGAGAAAATGAAAATCAAGAACAAACATAAAATTGCAGCAAAGCTTTTCTGAAATTGCATATTACTTAGGGCTGCAATTTTCGCTTAAGTACTATGCAATTTTTATGTGGCAGTTATTTTAATAGCATGTAAGCAATCATGTCATTTATGTTTACTATTTTTAATCCATAAATGCTTCCATGCATGTGTTTCCAACGCCACTCCATAAAACTACACTGCATAGTATATATTGAAGTGTGTCAATATTTATACATGAATTAACAGATTAAAACTATTGAATTCGCACCATAGTAATGCACAAGCATGGGAGGTAAGCTAACCAACTACTACTACAAAGAAACCTCATACTTCAAGAAACGAGAACCTAACAACTAGAATTGCCAACAATATAACCAAACAGTTCAGAACGAAGATTATTTTAAGCACTAAGATAACGATTAGTGCTCACCTTGCCTTCAAGCCATTGCTTCTCTTTGCTCAGCATCACCACATCTCTTCTCCTCCAAACCTGAAAGCACCAAATAAACTGATCAAAGAATGAAACTATTCAACATGAAATGGGTCAAACAAAAGAAAAAACTAAAATTTAGGAGTGTGATACAGGTTTGCATAATTCCTAACACTGAAACTATAATAAAAATGGTATGCAAGTTGACATTAGGAAGATATTTTCATATAGAATTTTCCTTCTAAAACATATGAAATGATGACATGTAGTACAAGTTACACACCCAAAGAGCTAAAATTGCATAATAGCTAACACTGAAACTTCAATTAAAATGGTATGCAACTGCAAGTTGACATCAAGAAGGTATATTGATAGAAAAATTCCCAAGTAAAAAATATTGAATGAAGTAACAAATACAAATTACACACCCCACGAACTAAAATTGCAGAATTACTAACACAGAAACTTTAATTAAAATGGAATGCAAGTTGACATCAGGAAAGGTATTTTTTTTTCAATTTTCATAGAGAATTTTCCTTATAAACATATAAAATATTAAAATGAAGACACAAAATACAGGTACACACCCAAAAGAGCTAAAGTTCCAGATTACCTAAAAGTGAAATTTTAATTCAAATGATATGCCAGTTCTAAACTAGACCTAAGTATGCCATTGGCACCATCGAACGAACTAATTGGCCCTATAATTGATTAGAACGTCGGTTTTCCTAGCATGCATTTTCATCTGATCAGTAAAAGCTGGCCTGAAGTTTTCGGCCAGCCGAGCCTGCGTACCGATCATCAGTCGCTTCAATCCATTTCAGCGTCTCCGACTCTACGTAGGGACCAAAGTGGGCCGGGTTGTGGGCCGAACGCACTGACCCGCAATGACCACAAAGACCGTTAGCGGATTACCGAGGCTCAACCCGCAGTAGTAAGTGGGCTGTTATGCTTAGCGGGGCTCCATCTGTCAGGCCTACAAGCAGAAGCCGCCTACCACCCACAGCAGCCAGCACGCGTATCTCGCAGGCTCACACCCCGGACGCGCGAGCAGCATGCCATCTCCAAGGAGGTTGGATGCCTCGCGCGAGCTCAAAGCTCGATTGCATTTGACGACGACGAATCGCAAACTGCCACTTCCATTGAGCGTCCCTGTGTTCAAGATGATGGCATTTGACGAAGGCACGCGCTGATGTGGTGGCGGAGTCCTCGCGTGCGTGCCTTGCGCCCGCGAGCAGCCGCTTGAGTTGGCATGCGGCCCGCGAGAAGCTTCTTTACCGTTTCGTGCGGGCCGGCTGGCACCACTTCCATTTTCATCCCTGCGATGTCTCCGTCACGTAATGTCGTAATCGTAACACTAGAACAGGAGTTGTTGTTGATGCAAAGAGGTGAACCCTATAGTACGCTGATTCTAACAAAATCGGCAGTGCTATGCATACGATGATTTACGCGCTTACAACGCATGTGACGCTCGGGTGGGCACCAAGCAGGCGGCCAGCCGCGGGCCCAGCGCGAGGGCCGGGGTGGTCGAGCGGGCGGAGGAGGGAGGCACGAGCGGAGGTGCAGAGGAGGAGGAGGGGGCAGAGGCACTCGGGGGCTATCGGGCGCGCAGGGCCGCAGTCGGAAAGTGTGGGCGGGTGAGGGGAGCGCGGCCTGGGCCAGGTGGAGACGCAAGCGGCCGATGCGTGGTACGCGAAGCATTTTCCAACAAAAATTAACCATCGTCCTGAGCCTGTGATCAGTACAGAAGAAAGAAAACGCTGTGTTTAACCAAGCACAAGACTGCATTAGTACTGTAGTATTAGTGATAGGACATCTAGCTTCGCAATTATAGTATAGTAAACACACGAACAAAAGTTTTATGATTCAAGCAATTATCACACTATCAAACGACGGATATGCGTAGACAAGCTGCTCGGCTTCATTTCTTCGGGAGCACCGCGCCGTCGTGAAGCGCCTCGGAGAGCCTCTGCAACGCAGCGTAGGAAGAGCCGCCCTCCTCGACGGCGTTCCGGCACACAGCCTTCATCTCCGCGGTCTTCTCCCTCGCCTTCCTCCCCTCCTCGCCACCACCCATCAGGGACTTCACCGTCCGTTCCAGCTCCGCCGCCTCGACGAAGTTGTCCCGCTTTCTGTCCACCTTCAGCGGCACGGCCACGCCCATGTCGGCCACGAGCTCGAACGCGTTCAGGTGCTGCTCCGCGTACAGCGGCCACGGCGCCATCGGCACGCCGTACCACAGGCTCTCCAGCACCGAGTTCCACCCGCCGTGCGTCACGAAGCCCCCCACGGCGGGGTGGGCCAGGATGTCCTTCTGCGGCGCCCACGTCGGCCACACGAGGCCCTTACCCTTCGTCCTCTCCAAGAAACCGTCCGGGAGGAGCTCGTCTAGGTTCGCGTCCGTCGGGTGCTCCGACCCGTCCGGCGCGCCGGCGCCGGACTCGGCCGCAGGTGGGCCCCGCAGGACCCACAGGAAGCCGTGGCCGCACCGCTCGAGCGCGGTGGTGATCTCCACCACCTGCGCCGCCTCGAACCAGCCCATGCTCCCGAAGCAGAGGAACAACACCGACGACGGCGGTTGAGCGTCGAGCCACGCGATGCACTCGTGCGGCGGCTCGGAAGAGTCCTTGTTGGTGGTGCTGCTGCTGCCAAGCGAGAGCACGGGACCAATTGGGTACACCGGCGGCGCGGTGCGCCCGGGCACGGAGTGGCCGTCGGTGACGGCCGCGAGGGGCCCCGGCTCGAGTTCGTCTGCGGTGTTTGCGATGATGCCCGTGGCTTCCATGAAGCGGTCGCCAAGGCGCACGAACCACGTGTAGTTGGGGCTCTTCTTGTCCACCACCGGGCACGGCATGGACGCCGGCGGTATTGGTGGCAACCCGGGCACGTGGACCTCCCCGTCCACCTCGTCGAACTCCACGGTGACCACCTCGTGGAGCACGGGTAGGTGCAGCATGAGCGCGAGCATGCCGCCAGTGGACGACATGAACACGTAGGACGGCACCCCGAGCTCGCGGGCCACGTCGACCATGGGCGCGGCGAACATGTCCAGCACGAGCGCGGCGACGGGGCACACCATCCCCGCGACGGCGTCCCTGACGTGGGGCGCGTGGAGCTGGATGTATCGCGCGATGAAATCCTCGACGCCGGCGGCGTCGGCCGGCGGATCGACGGCGGGGAGGTGGTGGAAGCGGATGTCGAGGCCGGAGGTGGCCTCGCGGCGGACGTGCGCCTCGACCTCGGAGGTGGCCTCGGCCGTGGGCGGGCGCATGACCAACAGCGTGATGGAGAAGGCGCGGCCGCCGCCGAGGAGGATGCGCTTGCAGGACTCGAGCATGGACATGAGGTGGCCGGAGCCCCACTCCGGCAGGAGCACCAGCGTGGGCGCAGGTGTAGCCGCCATTGCTTGTCCTGCTTTATTGGACTAGCTAATGAATGGATTATTGTAGCTAGGAATATGATTGCTTTGCTTTAGGAAAATTCGCCAGATGAGCAGTGGCGCTGGCACTTGTACAAAATAATGGATACCATCGATAGTGATCGACAGTGTGGGAGTGGCGAAATTGGACTTTAGAAAGGAAGCCGTGATATAATAGGAAAAATGAGCAGCGCAGATGCTTTTCATCTGATTTATCAGATTTTTTGGACGGTTGGGCACGGGTGATTTGCTGATTTGACAAAATGTTTAGCCAATTATTAGGGGAAAATCTAACACGAGAACAGGTTTAAAATAGAGAATTTTACGGTATATCCTACTAGTAAGTATATAGTGGTAGTATAAATCAAATCTGAGTATAATAGATTTTTATTTGTATTTAAAATTTTTCGTGAGGGTATTATGGACTTTCAAACTAGGGTTGAAATTATTGCTCTTATATCATGTTATTTCCACATGGACAATCACAATTCTATCCCTCTCGGAATTCTACTACTTATATTATCAAGTGTGATATAACTAAATCCTAACTAATCTAAACCATTGAATAAAAAAATGAATGACCCATATTAAAATAGAGAAATTTTACGATGCATTCTACTAGTAATATATGATGGTAGTATAAATCAAATCTGATAATTGATTTATTAATGGTATAATAGACTTTTCTTTGTATTTATATTTTTTGTGAGGGTAATATGGAATTTTTCAACCAGGGTTGAAAATATTACTCTTGTGGCATGTGATCCCCACATGACCAATTACAATTCTACTCTTGAGATTCTACTACTCATACTACCAGGTTTAATATAAGTAAATCATAACTAATCTAAATTATTGGAACAAAGAAAATGGACGGGTAGTATTAAATTGAATGTAATGTAAAAGAATTCATTAAATTGAGTGTACCGTAAAATAGCTCTAAAATGAATGCGTATTTTTCGGTAGATACACCCTTAAGAATTAGCACAACATTCTTTGTTTGTTTCAGCAGACTTTCTCTAGTTATCAATCAGCAAACATTTCAACAATTGTACGGTAGCGGTAGCTGATTAATTCTCAGATCCGTATCTCTTGTAAGTTGTAACACGATATTAACTCCACAATTTGGAGCTCAATCATCGTGTCTGCTTTTAACAAAGCGTTTCGATCTGCACGTTCAGTGTGAACAACTAATGGGCTGTTTGGTTTGAAGGACTCAAACCATCCGATCCTAACTTCAAATCTAATGCATTTGTTTGGTTTGATTCATCACCATCTCATCTCTCGTAAACATAAGTATAGTACAATACTAGAGGCGGTATGATTCCACCAAATTTGTGAAATAATCCCATGAATCAATCATTGTACTGGGTGATCCCTCGCAGGATCGCACCCAAACACACCATAAGCCGATGAGACACGCGACCGTGGCCAAATGATGCCGGAGGCATGCACCAGAATTCAAAGCCGTCGCAATAAACAGATGCCGCTGGGGCGGCGCTGTCCCGAGCTAGACCAGCGGACTAATGCAGGCGTCGCAATAAACAAATGATGCCGCTGGGGCGACGCTGCCCCGAGCTAGACCACGTGGACAGCATGGATTTGCTCTGGTTTTTCCGTGCTTGATTTGCTTGCTGTCTTTAGTGGTAGTTTAGTGCCCGCGTCTCTGTCTGTGCAAACGTTTCAACCGAGCAGATCTTGTCCGTTTGACCCACCCGCGTAGAATCTGGAGGCGAACTCCGGCACGCGCCGGGCTAATGCGTCAGATCCACATCCAACGAAAGTGGATCGCGTACGACTAGTTGGAAATCAATCACACAGGCACACAGCATATACCGTAAGGTAAGACCCACCCGTGCGCACGGCGCACCTCCGCAAGCCCGCCTCTTCCCCACGGCCGTCGCTACAACTAAGGGTGCTAGTGGTTTGGGTTGGAATGAATTAAATGGGTTGGGTTTTAATATGAATTGACTTTAGATGAGTGGAAACGGGTTGAGACATCTAACGGTTTAGGGCGGGTTGGGTTTACAATACAAACGGTTTGGTTTGGTTTAGTGTGGGTTCAAAATTTTCGGGTTCAAATAGTTCCAACGTGCGCACGGCGCACCTCCGCAAGCCCGCCTCTTCCCCACGGCCGTCGCTACAACTAGGGGTGCTAGTGGTTTGGGTTGGAATGGATTAAATGGGTTGGGTTTTAATATGAATTGACTTTAGATGAGTGGAAACGGGTTGAGACATCTAACGGTTTAGGGCGGGTTGGGTTTACAATACAAACGGTTTGGTTTGGTTTAGTGTGGGTTCAAAATTTTCGGGTTCAAATAGTTCCAACCCATGGGCCCAACTGTGGTTTTAACCCATGGGAAGACTACGGCCTACTCGTCCCCACCGGTCATACACCATGACACCATCTGTCGCTTGCAAGCTCCCCTGCCAAATCTCCCGCACCGCATGGTCCGCATCACTCCCCGTCTCCCCCCTCACCGCTCAGATCCAGATCCACCCGGTGCGGCGCGCTCCAAGCTCCACTCGCCGATCCAAACCATGCCAAATCTCCCGCACCGCATCACTTCGCCCCTCCCCGCCCAGATCCAGATCCATCTGCCTCTACTTCCATCTTCCTCGATCCCATCAGTCGTCGACGTCATCGAGTCCGTGTCAGGTCTCGTTCTAGTAGTAAAATATGAAGATGATATCGGTGTGAGTCGTGGTGTGAGTCTGGAGTCTCCTCTGGTGTGTCGAGTCTCGTTCTAGTTCGTCTCTATCCTTGGTTTAGGAGTGTTTTAGGTGGGCTTATTGCTGTTGGATCTGCGATCTGATGGTGATGCTATCTCTGCCGACCTTTTATTACTTTGTTACTGCTGCTATTGTGCTACGAGGTGTACGCTTTGGTGTTTGGGATCTCTGGATCTTGCTTTGTTCCTTCAGATTAAGGCATCATCTTGCTTCTAGCACTTTGGTTTGGTTCCAATAAAGAAAATGAACTTTGTTCATCTTTTGACGTTTGTCACCGTCTGCTTGATGCGCTTGAAATTGACTTGTTGGAATGCGTGGAATCTACTCTTGTGTTTCTATCCACCCAAATCCAGAGCTCCTCCTTGTTGCCGTCGTCCTTGGCTCCGCTACCGCCGAGGAAGGAGGAGCGGGCGAGCAGGTCCTCTTGGGAGGCGGAGATGTCGCCGCCACACTCCAGCGCCACCTCGCCAATCATCGACTGCCCTGACAGTCGGAAGTGGAGGCGTCGCCGGCCATCGTCGTTCATCGACTCGACCCGACTTTGAACTAGGCTGAAGCTAGGTGGGTTGGAGATGGGTTGAAATGGGTTGGGAAAATGGGTTGCACCATTATTATGAAATGGTTTGGTTTGGTTTGGGTTGAAGTGTCATTTGGTTTGGTTTGGGTCCTAATGAATGATCAGTGGATTGATTTGGTTTCGGATAATGTTGTTAGTTGTTATGGTTTGGGTTGGGCGTGGGTTGGGTTTTGACCATTAGCAGGTCTAGCTGCAACTCGCGACCGCGTCCGTCCCAACAGCCCGTGAGTTCGTGCGTGCGTTCTTGGGTTCTCCGCGTCCGCACATCACATGACTCAATTCAACTTATATTGGGCCTGGTCATCACACACAACATACCCAGATTAGGGAAAACAATCAGGACCTCTCCTCTTGGCACACGTCCATACGTCCAGTCCGGCATGCCATGCCATGTGTCCACTCATCTGGGCCCACATGCGCCATGCACTATATGTCCACGCCCCTATCCGCACGTACGTGTAACCGCAAGGACCGGCTGTGATACCATTTATAACGCCCCAGGTCCAAATTGGCTCTGACCCCACTCCCACTCGGAATAGATCGCACACATGCACTAACTCCGCTTACGCCGAGGTTAGTGGTTTGGACTCAAGTGACCTTATATGTTGGTGCTTCTCAAACTAGACTAGCGAGGTGGTACTAAAAACCACACTCATGCACACACACTCATGGGCTACATCACATGGGCTCAATTCAACTCAACTTGGATCAAGTCATTACACATATACTAAACATAACGTCAAAGTAGCATTGCAACTAGATATGTTATGTTGTGCCTTGCCATTGCCACTCCTTCCCCAAGAGGCTTCTCTACGATGAACATCTAGTGCTTATCATAACATATATCTAAATATTTTGGATATGAAAGACAGGAAAAAACATGTAAGGGGTGAAGGTGGTTTCGCTAGCCGCTAACCACAAATGCATTACAATTATGCTGTATTTTGATTTTTGATCATCTTAAGACTAAGATTTTCAGATTGCGTTTGAAATCGGAGAGCAGCATGAAGCTAGAATCCGTCCACTGAAATGTGGGGAATCAAAGCTCGGACAGAACGAGGGAAGAGGGGAAGGCAATCTCTGCGGTGCGGGAAGGTGAGGTACGTACCCGTGTTCTTGTAGCAACCCATGGGGCTTCTCGGAGTCCAAGTGGCGAGTACGGTGAGGGCAGGTGTGACAATGGAAAAATCCCTAATTTGCCCTCAGATTTGGTTAGATCTGATAGGCAGAAAGTGGATGCATTCCTAGACCTCGACCCTCTCCTACGACACCTCTGGCAGTGAGAGCCAAGCTCTAGGCTAGCTACTGTGGAGGGTGGTGCTCATCTCCTTAGAGAGGCGAGGACTTGAAATCTAGTGTATCTAGGTTCTGGCATCAGTGGCCATGAATTGGTTCAGGGGGTGGAGAGAGGGCTTGGGCCAGCATGAGCAAGGGAGATTCAAGAACCTTTCTGGAGGTGTGTGAAGCGCCGAACAAAAATATTGCCATGGCGGGTCGTGGTGGTTAAGGAGGGCGATTTGGGGGGCATTTCCATGGAGCGGGACGTGGAGGAGAGCATATCCATCAATTTGAGATGGGGTGCAGCTCAAACTCTTCGCAGCTACCTCCGACGCAACCACTGGGACCGAAAACACAGATGCAACAGGTACCTCAAAATCAACAAAGAGCAATTCAAGGAGGGCCGCGCCAGCAACAATTCCAGTGGGGAGATCAGTCAGGTTTCCAACCTGCTCGAAGGCAGCAGAATCCAAATCAGGGGCCTCTCCTGTTTCGCACCAATCGCTTCAATCAACCGCCTATGCAGAGGTCTACGGCACAGGGGGTTCCAGGATCAGCGGAGGTTTCAACAAAATCAAAATTAGTTTCAACAGCAAAAGCAGCACCAACTTCAAGGAAATTTGTAGGATTCTTCTCAGGTGCTCAAGAGCAACCAAGATACTCGATCCCAGGAGAGTGTACAATGCCTAGGACACCATTTGGAGCAACAAGGTCGAACAGGTGGGCATCTTCTCTATAGGAATGATTAGTTCCAGCAACCTCAAGCCCTTGTCTGCGACCAACTCCCATCCCAGTTGGGCATTGATGGTGTTCAGTAGGACCATTCGGCTGCAGCCTTGGAGGTATATGCTAACCCGAGTCTGTAGCTGGGGAATTCTCCTAGGTCATTTGTTACAAATGTGAGGAGAAGGGTCATGGTATTAAGGAATGGCCTAACAAAGTTCTTTGTAACGTTCGTGGCAAGGATTCCCACTTATCTGCTAAATGTGATTGGCTAATACAGGCAAAACCAGTAGCTAGGTTTGTGGGGTAAGCAGCGTCAAGGCTAGGATGTTTTGTAATCGATCAAGCTAGGGAAGCTATCATGGAAGATAGAAACAATTATATGGCTTTGGTTAAGGTGGTGTCTGGAAATATTAATGCTCAGCAATTACCTCATGACTTCGAGTTAACCTTTCCTTGGAAATGGGAATGGCAAGCTTGGGAAAACAGTCCTGGAGTCTTTCTGATGAAATTTCCTTCAGTAGTCAGAATTGGTGAATTTTCCCACTTCTCTTCTGTGACCTTGAGAGGTTTTGGTGCTCAAGTTAGTGTTTCTAGGCGGACTCCTAAAACCATGGCTTTTGGGAAGCTACATAGTGTGTGGATTAGGATCTCTAGGGTTCCTGACACTACAAAAACTGTGTGAAATTGGATCATCCTTGGGAGTTGTCTAGGAGGTGGAGATGGAAGTGCTGGAAACACACGATGTGGTCAGGATGAAGATAGGGGTTAAGGATCCCTTTACGATCTCGGCAAAATCTGAAGTCACAACTCCCAAGATGCTGATATATGACATCTTTTTCAAAGTGGAATCAGTGGCTGAGATTGGTTGGACAAAAAATGACAAGCTGACACATGATAAAACTCATGGTGGAGATAAAGCTGAGACTGAAGAAGATGAGGGGGGAGGGGTCAAGATAGATATTCTAAATGACAAAAGTGTGTGGAGAAATCTAAACAATCCCCTTGGAACCTGCAGGGTTTGGGGCCAGCAAGGAGTGCTAAAACTCTATAGGAGGAGGTTCGAACTCCTTCAAAGGGAAGTAAGAAAGATGTGATGGAAGAATGCACTCATCAAGTGGAGGCCGAGGGTGGCAGTAATCAAGCTCACACAAAAAAGACTCAGCAACCCATGTCGACAAAGAAGATCAGTCTGGAAGGACAACTAAATCAGGACAGGGGCAATGAGGGGAACCAAGGAAAAAACATGGCAGATGAAAGCCAAGGAAGAATGCAGATCTCAGACAGTGAAGATGTGGAGCTCTCTAGAACTCAGGACTCAGATCCTGGAAACTTTGCAAGGCAAGTGGGGGTGACTATAGCAGATAGCCCAGAAATAGAGAGCCAATCTGGAGATAATGACCAATTTCAAGATGGTAGGGGGCAATCCCAACCTAGAAGAAGCATAAGACTCAAGGACACTGAAGATGCAAATATTATTGATAAGGCCAAAGAAAGATCAAAACTCAAGGATTTGGAGCAGGGAACAGGTACTCCCAAAGTCTTTCCTACTGTGCTTAATTCTTCCAATGAGTCTCTTTTTCAGATAGCCTCTTCGTTAGGTTTTGATTTAGGCTATTCTTTAGAAATGGTGGAAAACAACTTAGGTCTACTTAAGTCTCAAGAACAGGCTAGAGTCAATTTGATGCTAGAGAGTAGAAAATGTAAAACAACAAATCAAAATGAAACTAATATAGATCAGGATGAACCTGAATCTATAGTGTTTCAAGATGGAGACTGAAAAAGAATTAGAAGAAGATGGTTTGGATGAATCCAGTTTGGCTCTATTCCAGCTGGCTTCAATAAGCAGGAAGAAAAAGAAAGGAGGTTCTCATGAACTTTGTTCTATTAAACGTGCTCTAAAATGTAGACTGAGCATAAATAAAGCCAAAATAAAGCAATGAAAGGATTGATATGGAATTGTAAAGGTTTAGGTAGCCCTGCGAAGAGGAGGTTTCTTAGGTAAACTATCATAGACATGAAGCTAGACTTTATTAGTATTCAGGAAACCATTAAAAGTGACTTCTCTAAAGATGATCTGAATTATCTTTGTGGGAATCAAGACTTTTTCTGGATATGGTCTCCTCCTAGAGGAAGATCAGGTGGCATTCTGGCTAGAACTAACTTGAACTTTTTCAATGTGACTAGTTCGTATGTGGATGATCTCTTTGTTAAAGTATCCCTCCAAAATAAAAATGACAACTTCATATGGGACCTGATTGTTGTTTATGGTCCTGCACAAAGTGAGGGTAAAGAATTGTCGGTGATCTAGAACTGATCATACGTATGATTGTTTGATTGGGGGGTCTTCTAGATAAGAATCACACAAAGAATGACACAGAGATTTTATACAGGTTCAGACCTTCTCCGAGGAGAATAACAACCCTACTCCTCTGTGGTTATATTGAGTATGCTGATTATAATCAAGAGAAAGGCTAGGGCTTGTGCTCCAAATTGCGCTTGTCCCCTTCTGTCTTCTGACTTCAACCTTATATAATGTATGAAGAGGTGGCAGTTCTTTCAGATGAGAGGTGTCCCAATATTCCAATTGATGAACCACTTGATGGAAGTTGTCGCTAGGAACGTGGCACCCTCACGTTGCCAGGCAGTTGTTGTCAGAGACAAAAGTGATTCATGCGG
Source organism: Phyllostachys edulis (assembly GCA_036346405.1). NCBI lineage: Eukaryota > Viridiplantae > Streptophyta > Magnoliopsida > Poales > Poaceae > Phyllostachys > Phyllostachys edulis. The sequence goes on along the minus strand of CM070557.1, from coordinate 42,086,263 downwards.
TTACTCACAGAGAGTAACAGCGTATATTAAATACCCTATATGTTAAACATGGCGCATAACGCTCCTTAACTGATTAGGCCCACAGGTCAGCAGGCCTTATCAATAGAGTTGTCGAAGCTAGGCTGGTCGAAGCCAAACGAGTCGTAGATGATCTTACAAATACATGATAGTCGTAGAGAGGCTCACGACTATACCATGGTCGTATAAAGACTTACGATCATGGGTTGGTTTACGACCAAACAGCTTGGCCCCTCCCTTATAAATATTTAAGGGGTATACTTAAGATCAATATGGGAATATTAATATCTATTATAAGAATTACAAATGAATAAATAAATGAGGATTATTAGATCCTCGTCAAGAATCCTTTCTGACTAAACTAGCACAAAATGCTGAGTGGTTTAAACATGCCAATCTGTTTGGCTGGTGATTTCAATTTGATCAGAAGAGCAAGTGAGAAGAATAAACCAGGAGGTTGTAGTAGATGGAGTTTCCTCTTTTACTCTATCATAGAAAATGTAGGGTTGTTGGAAATGAAGATGAGTGGTAGATGTTTTACTTGGAGCAATGACCATGAAAATCCTACTTTTGAGCTATTAGATATAGTGTTGGTCAGTATCCCATGGGAACAACACCACCCTCTGGTCTGCATAAAGGCTTTACCCAGAGCTCTATCAAACCATGCTCCTCTCCTCATAGATTTAGGAGAGAGTTATCAGCACATATTTGTTTTTTTGGCTGGTTCTTGAGGAATGATTTACTTAATGAAGTTCAAGCAGGTTGGGAGCAACCAACTGGTAGGTTGTCTCCTGTAGATGTGTGGCAAAACAAGTTGAGAAAGCTCAGAAAGGTTTTAAGAGGATGGAATAGAAATGTGGAAGGCCAATATAGGAAAGAAAGAAAAGAACTCCTAGAAAAGATAGATTCATTGGATAAACATTGTGAATAACATAGGATGGATGCTGCCAATAGAGCTTATAAGACTAGGCTGGATGCCCAATTGGCTCAGATTTTTAAAGAAGAGGAATTGAAATGGTACCAAAGATCCAAATAGAGAAATCTTTTAGAAGGGGATAACAACACTAAATACTTTCATGCTAAAGCAAATGGGAGAAACAGAAAAAAAAATCACATTTTTACTCTACATCAGGAGGAGGGTGTTGTGGAGGGTGAGGGGGAGGCAGGTTGCTTCTTTACACTACCAATTTTTATAAGGGCCTCTTTGGACAGCCAGAGAACATAAGTATTCAGCTGAACATGCTTGACATCCCCCAGCTGAATGAGTAGGACAAGTTGTCCTTGACTCAAAACTTCAGCATGGAAGAGTTGAGAGGGGCTGTTTTTTTCATGGAGGAGAATAAAGCCCCTGGCCCAGATGGATTCCTAGTAGAATTCTATCAGAGATTCTGGTCCTTGCTGAAGGCTGATCTCAAAGCTATGCTGGATGATTTTTTTGCGGGAAAGATAGATATTTCTAGACTCAACCATGGCATGATCTCCTTGATTCCAAAAGACAAGAATGTAGACAGAATCCAGAACTTTAGGCTTATTTGCCTTTAAATGTTAGCTATAAAATCCTAACCAAAGTCTTAGCTATCAGACATCTAGAGTGATGGATAAATTGATTCTTTCAGCTCAGATAGCTTTTCTTAAAGGCAGATATATCATGGAAGGGGTGTTAACTCTACATGAAACCTTGCATAAACTTAATAGAAAGAAAAAGTCAAGGATCCTGTTCAAAGTGGATTTTGAGAAAGCATATGATAAAGTGACATGACCTTTCCTTTACAAGACTCTTAATATGAAAGGCTTTCCATCTCAGTGGACTGATTGGATATTAAAAGTAGTTTGTGGTGGAAGAGTCTGTGTTAAAGTCAATAAGGATCTTGGACAATATTTCAGAACCTTTAAAGGTCTTAGGCATGGCAATCCTCTTTCACCTCTGTTGTTTGACCTAGTGGGGGATAATATCTTAGCTCTTCTAGTTAAGAAAGCTCAAGAGATGGGGCTGATTAAAGGCTTCAACTCACATTTAGTTGATGATGGTCTAGCAATCTTACAATATGCAGATGACACTATTTTTTTGTTTGGGATGATGTAGAGAGTGCAAAAAATCTGATGCTATTCTCTGTTTATTTGAGCATGTCTCAAGGTTGAAAGTTAACTTTCATAAGAGTGATTTTTTTTGTATTGGATCAGCAGGAATGAGGCAGGGAGTTTATGAGGAAATCCTCACGTGCAAGGTGGGAAATCTACCTCTTAAATACTTGGGCATTCCTATGGATAGGAAGAAGGTTAAAAATATGGATTGGAAAAGGATAAAGGACAAATTTGAACACAAACTGAGTTGTTGGAAGGGAAAACTTTTATCAATAGGGGGGGTGGTGTTACTGAACTCCTCTCTTAGTAGTTTACCTCTGTATATGATGTCTCTGCACAACTTCCTGTGGGGGTCAGGAAAAAATGGACGTCTTTAGATCCATGTTTTTATGGAAGTCAGATGGAGGTAGAAAAAATATCACTTGGTTCGTTGGCCAGTCGTATGCCTGCCTAAAGATCAGGGGGGATTGTGTATCCTATTTCTAGGAGACATGAATTCAGCCTTGCTGGTTAAATGGCTTTAGAGGTTGAAAAATGAGGATGGGCAATGGCAAGAGATGATTAGAAGAAAGTATCTTAGTAAGAACACGCTGGCTTAGGTGATACCTAACATGGGGGATTCTTGGTTTTGGAAAGGTGTTTTAGGGGTAAGGGATACATTTTTGTCTTGTTGCAAGAGAAAACTAGGAGATGGTACTAGAACCAGATTTTGGGAGGATGTGTGGTTTGGAGACGTACCTTTCTCAGTAAAGTATGCAAGACTTTATAATATTACCATTTCCAAAAATATCTCTGTAGCAAAGGCTCTTGAGCAAGAGTATAAAAACATCAAATTTAGAAGGGTGGTGTGTGGAGAAGGGCTTGTTCAGTGGAATAAGCTGATAGCAGATTGCAACAGTGTGATACTGATAGAGGAATGTGATAGGCTACTGTCGCTGTTGTCTCCTTCAGGGATATTTTCTGTCAAATCTTTCTACAATTTTTTTGTCTCCTTCGGGGACATTTTTTGTCAAATCTTTCTACAATTTTCTGAGGATACAGAGTATTGCTTTCCCATAGAAATTCATTTGGGATGTTAAAATACCCCTAAGGCATAAATTTTTTTCTATGGTTAGTGCTCAAACGAAGCATTTTGACCAAAGACAACCTTACCCACAAGGGTTGGGTGGGTGACATAAAATATATGTTTTGTGGGGCTGATGAAAGTATTGATCATTTGTTCTTGTTGTGCCCTTTGTCGAGATATATTTGGAATATCGTGAGTTGTACTTTTGTCCTGCCTAGTCCTCCAGCAGATACTGCCAGGTTTTTCTCTATATGGGTAGGGAAGTTTGCTAGGATACCCAGGAAGCTAGTTTTGGTTGGTGTAACAGCCATTTTGTGGAGCATATGGAAAGTTCGCAATACGGCGTGTTTCCAAAAAAAAATGGCCTGCGGAACATATCTCAGTGATTCATATTATCTGCCATTGGATTGACTTTTGAGCTAAATTACAGAAAGAGGAAGAGCGGGAGGTGCTCCTCAAGGGCGCTAGAGCAATTTGGAAGGTGGCTACTGAAGTGTTTGGAGCTAGAAGTAGATGGACGCCATGGACCAACAGATTAGCTCATGGAAGTGGATAAAGCTTTGCTTTTGTTAAGGGGTTGTCTCAGCTTCTAGCTTCTCTCAAAATCTGTTATTTACTCTTAACCTCTTTCGTTGCTTTTCCGTTTACAGTCCTGTATATACTCTGTTGGCTTCTGAACTCTTGTAGTTTGGTTTCCTTTAAATGGAAATGGGTGCAAACCTTTCATCAAAAAATTATGCTGCATTTTCCACATGTATTATGGTATGCCTCAACAAGGATTGATACTTTTTATCTGTTGTCGATTATTTCCCCCTTATTTTTAGTGCAATAGGTGCATGTAATGTATATAGAATGCCTAGGTAGGGCACAGCATAGGTTAAGAATTTAAATATAAATTTGATTTAACGATATGTTTTTCTTTACTAGACGTGCCACTGTATTGTGCCTATGTCGTCTGCCGTTTGTAAGTCATAGATATTGGTTGCTTTCATTTTTTTCATAAGCATAATGTTTGTATTGTGTAGCCTCACAAAATTTATTTAGATGTCGTTCTCTTACTCAATTTATATGGTTGTATGCATCTTGCAGGGCTTTAGCAGGTGGTGCAAGCGGCATCTCAGTGTCCATCGCTGCTGCTAAGGCTTCTCAAGCAAAAACTTAGGACTAATCCTCTCGTAAAAATCCATCGACGCTAACTACCCATGCTTTCCTGTTAGACATATATAGTAGTTCTGATTTCCTTTCTTTGGTGCATGTGTTAAATAGGAAAATCGTTAGCTAAACTTTCTTAGTGGTGAGTCTGGTGACTATGTTTCGTTATCTATAATATGCACCTGTCCTTCGTCCACCATTGTAGCAATAGTTTTAGTTTTCCTTTTTGGATGTATAAATGCTTAAAAAATTATGTGTCCTGTTTTTGTTCCATCCATTGTTATTACAGAACATGCTTTTGCATAATTTTCAAGCATTTTGTCAAAAGATGTCTTGATGTTTCCAGGTGGTTAGAATAATCAAAAGGCAAGCTTTGATTGGAGAATTACCTACTACTAACCATGTTGTTAAGAACTTTTGTAACTTCACATAAAGCAGGTGGTATGCACCCATTGTTCTTCGAAATGTCTAGATTCAGTTTCCTCTACCTCTTTGTAACGCTTAGTAATTCAATTCGTGCCCTTCTCTTTGCAGTAATTTCTTTTTCTTTTTGTTTCCATCATAGTTCCACATGATAGCTTGTTGTGCTAGCCCTTTACTAAATAATTATAACTTAATTGTGAGAGTTCTAGAAAAAAAAGGCTCATAATTTGTATTTCCCTGATTTTAAATTGGTCTTCTACGACGTTGGCTAGGAGGTTCATGCCTATTAAGGTCCATTGGAGATATCAGTGTCGACAAATTTATTGATTCTTTACCTTATGGTACTACAGCAACATGTCATAAATAGATGCTAAAAAAAATCCTCCAAGCTTCTCCCATGACAATAATATAATCCAGGGTATATGACTGTCGTAGTTAAAAGACCAGACAGTAGATTAAAGGGGGACCCTCCGATACCCGAAGGGTCCTCAAAAGGGGACTAGCTGTCAGTAAGCAAACACCCTTGTATTACTATGCGATTATCCCAAAAAATCTCTCCCTGCAATGGGGGCGCAGGTGGCTACTTATAGCCTTTCTAAGAGGTACGCAGAATTACAAGCTTACCCCCTACGAGACCCTACGTTGGTAGGGGCTGCAGGGACCTTTCCTACCCCTAGTGCTAGCTTCTAACACGTGGTGGGCAGCCCTAGACATGGTCCACCCTGTTGGTGTACCGGTCCAGGGGTACAGTAACCCTTCCGGACCCCCGAGGTCTCCGAGCCCTCCGCGGCCCTTCGGGGCACTTTGCTGGGCCTTCCCGGCGCCGGCGGCTCGACGCTAAGCGGACCCTTCGGGATCCCTTCGGAGGGCTTCGGGACCCCTTCGGAGGGCTTCGGACCCTTCGGACTTCCTCCAGATCCTTCGGGAATATTCGCCCCATCTGGCCCCCCGGGCGACTTTGGCCACCGGGGGCGTGTGCGCTTCGCTCTTCGCCAGGTCGTGGGGGCCGTTGTGCTGCCCCTACGACAATGACTATGTGAGCCTTGCCATTCTCCATATAAAATTCTCCTAGGTTGCCCACTCCATAGAAATGCGGACAAGTAAATATTGAAGTATATGAGTAAATTGTTCGTGTTTTCTCGACATCTTAATTAGCATTTAGGTGAACCTGAAACTTAGCATTTAGGCACCGTTTGCAAGATGGGAGTGACATAGGAGACTACATTGTTTTCTATAAAATATATTCCTGTAAAATTCATATGTAATACATGCTCTCGCATGCCTATCATGCCTGGATGTAGAGAAGGTATCCTTAGCTACGCTATTCAACCTCAAGGCCCACTGAAAAATACCAATGGCTTGAATATTGATACAGCAGTTAGCACACATTGTATTACTCGCGGGATTGCCTGACCATCTGTAGGACAAAATTGAATTGATTCTTCGTGCGAAAACAGTCTCGTGCATGCTATACCTTTGACTTTTCCTTTGGGCAGAGATGAATAGTGAGCGATAAACCTATAACAGTGACAGCTATCCGGTTATCCACCACCGACACCCTGATCCATCTCAGTCGGGCCAATCATCATCAGCAAGCGTGCAAGTATGTAGACACGCCTCAAAGACCTGCATAATCGCCGTGAAAACCACGTCAACCTTCGGGTCTTTCCACTTCCACGGTGCCGAAGGTCTTTCCACTTCCATGGTGCCGTGCCGACACCATGCAAGTGGAAAGATCCAGAAGATCCGTGCCGTGCCTAGCTTCCTTGAAGTGAGAAAGCTGGATGATTGGGACGGTTGAGAAAACATCCAGAGCTTACTTTTAAAGGCAATCCCATGCTGAAAGTGGAGTACTAATCTTAACGGGAATGTCTATGTGTAAGTTTTCTGAAATTTTGTTATTTTTCAATCACTTTTTTCCACCTTTATATTTCCATCCAAAGGTAAGGAATAAAAACTGTATAAGTGAACGCCAAAACAGAACTGGACTTTTGTTGTGTGTGTTAATGGGTCTAAATTTCATAATTTGGATCTGTTATTCCGCCCGTTTGTTTGGGGGCTGTTTTGTATGAGCTGATTACTTGGCCCACTGAGTGTTGTTTTGCCCGTTTGTTTGTGCTGTCTTATGGGTATATCCCATGTGATTTTATGTAATTTTTGTTGGGCCTTTTTTTTGTTGTGAGCTTCATAGACATGGGTTGTGTTATATGGCTGGGTACTGAACAGAAAAAAAAACACTTGTCAAGCTTATCTAGTCAGGAAAAAAAAACCCACTTGTCAAGTTTCTTCCCTATCTACACTTGCCCAATCTCCAAGAAATAAAAGGAAGAAAAAAGACAGAAGACCAAAGAGAAAAACAGAACAGAAGGATAACCATCCAATGACCTATGTTTTTTTTTCTTCACAATTGTCTTATGCTTTTAGTGCAAACGAATGGCTGCTTGGGCAAGCAAGAAAAGAGGATCTAGAACTACGAATACAGAAGAGCCAATTGGAAGAATTACTATAGAAAGCCAAGTAGAGCTCGGATCAGTCCAAGAACAACACTGAGTGAAGATTCAACAATTACTGACCCTAGTGGATTTCAAATCAAAGGAGACAGACAAGCTAGTGATGGAACTCAAACTAGAAGAGATGTGGTGAGGCAAAGTTAAATCGACAAAGTCAAAGCCAAGATTGACAAGCTATCAAATGAGAGACAATTTCTTCGAAAAGAATGAGCAGAAAGATAAGGAATTAGCTGCAAATGGTGAAAAGGACATGCACTTGCAAGACAAAACTATTGAAATTACTTTGCTCAAGAACTAAACAAAATTCTGTCAAAATTGTGTGACCCTTGATAGAAATGGTGATTCCAAACAAAATTTTATCATGTTAGGAGTAAAAACGCATAACAAAAAAGCAAAATATCCTAAATCTAAAAAGACGGCAAACATTGATGATATGAAGAGAGACCGAGGTGTATGAGATTGAAGAGCTTGCATTATAATCTTACCACATTAGAATTTGCATAACAACTATACTGAAATTGCATGGCACATGGTACCGCAAATGTAGTTTAAAAGGTATGCAACTTTTAAGAATGTTTATATGTTCTTCGGCATTTGTAATATCCATAAATATTTAATGAAAGATATAGACATTAAAAAACGACAACTTACAAAATTGCACTCAAATAACCAATAAATTGCACATGACTCAACCATGCAAAAAAATATTAACCACTGGTATAAGTTTTTGAAAATGCACATACCTAGCATCAGAAGGACATCACGAGATCCAGAACTACATGGAACAGAAGTTCCAAACATTATTGTGAGTATTGCATCGTTTGAAAAATAATATAGCAACTAGAAAGATTAAACAAAGATTGAACAACCCAGCACAAGAGACATCATAGCGGAAACTGTGAATTATATGTTAGGGGATCCAATGTAAACTCAAAACAAAAATTGTGAACTATATGTTAGGTGACATCATACCGAAAACTGAGAAAAACATTGCCCAGAGTTACACATATTTGCTTTCAGATCATGCTACACAAAATCATAGCACACATAAAAAAAATTCATACTGTGTGGCCATGATGCCATCTATGAACTGTAACTTTGCTTCACATATACATGGCATATACAATATGATAACTTCAGTACAACTACAAAATACAAGGGCAAGTACATCAGTCCTTTTAACACTTGCACAAGAACGATGCGATTTTAATTAAAAAGATCCATGTGATGCTAAGGCAACATTCTAACAACAAAGAAACTATGTGGCCGCTTAACTTTATTAGATAGACAAAACAAATGTTAGGCTTGGCTTACCCTTATAGATACATAAAAAAAAATTTCTAAGCTAGACAAAAATATTGGGATCAGTGAACCCCTTCAGAATCAGAAAATATGAAGGCAACTATTATTTTCTAAACTACACAAAAAATAAAGTTTATGTTGCGAAACAACTACAAAATACAGAGGCAACCCTTACAAAATCAAATTGAACCTTGGTGAACCCCTACAAAACATACATAGAAGCTTATAAAATATTTTTAAGTAGGACAAAGATAAAGATAATGGTGGTGAACCCCCTATAAAATGAGGACAGAATAAGTATGGCTGAAACTACAACAATTAATCCACTCAAAATTGAAACCACTTCATAAAAAGACTACAAAATTGCAATAAAGATTCTATAATATTACACATCACTTAGCACTGCAATTTTAACTTGCTAACTGTGCAATTTTCCATGTAGTGGGTATTTGCAAAGGATAAAGAAAACACCATGCAAAACCAAGATGGAGAATATACATCCTAAACCGCATCAGCATAACAGCTATACTCAGTATACAAGTTACTTGGTTACTCTAAAAATAAACAGAACCATATATCTCTAGATCATACAATTTTGGCAAAAACCATCTCTATTATCTTAGTATAATTGAGTATGGCAGGAAACTCAGTTAACCCTTGATGTTGACAGTAAACTAGGAATTGACCATGTGAACAATGTGATATGAGATAGCAAGTCTATGCTCTCATGTAATATCTACATTCTGAACTTATCTCTACTATTTGAATGGGTGTGTACAGAAAAGCAAAAGTATTATATGAATTCTGGATATACTAATGTACATATTCGTTGCATGTATGAATTTCCAAAGGAACTGATAAGCACTAAGTTGTTGTTGATGCAATCCCAAGGGGACAAAAGATAAAAAAAAAAATCTAAGATAGAATTTTTCCAAACTATGCGAACCCCTATAGAAAATTGAAACAAAAAAATCAATTCTGACCTAGACAAAAATAATCCTAAACTAGGTGAACCCATACATAATACTGAAACAAAAGATCAATTCTAATATAGAAAAAATAATCCTAAACTAGGTGAACCCTTACATAACACTAAAACAACAAATAAATTCTAATCTAGACAAAAATAGTCCTAAACTTGATGAGCCCAAACAGAATACATAAACAAAAAAAAACATTTCTATCCTAGACAAAAAAAAAATCCTATACTTGGTGAACCCTACACAATACAGAAACAAAAAAAAATTTCTAAATAGGGTAGCTACATTCAACAAGATGTATGCAATATGAAGTGAAGAGCTCATTAACCTACGAGCTAGCTAGATTTCTCCTCAAATTTGCACAAACCTAACATAACCTCCCATATTCATATGGCTCTACTCAACCCCTCAGTAGATAACACATGGAGGAAAAAAAACAAAAATTGCAGTCAAGCTTTTATGACATTGCATATTAGTTAGCACCGTAATTACAGCTTAAGTATTGTGCAATATTACATATGGCCGGTATTTTTATGATGGGCAACATAGAAGAATATGCAGCAACATTGGAAAAATAAACATTTTTTTTGCCACTAATGCCTTATAGAAAGATATAGATTGATAAATATCAGCAATGTAGCAAAAATCTCTATGATACTTTCGCTGAATATAATAAAAAGTTTCAAAAGTTTAATAAGAAACAAATTAAACAGGAAAGAAATTTCGAGATGACATCAACAACTACTCAAATGGGCTAAAGCCTTCAATAGATATTATCTGTAAACTTGCATTTTAATAAAAATAAATCAGACATCTATGGAGATGAAAATTGCAGTGAGGTTATTCTAAACTTGCATATTACTAAATACTGTGATTTTAGCTAAAATTATATGTAAATGTCATGAAGTGTGCATGACACAAGTAAAACTTGTAGATGGAACAACTGTACAACAAGGAGTGAAGGGAAAAAAAAGTTAAGTAGCCACAGCTGTAAAAAAAACTAGAAAAAAATGCAAACTATTAGAAAGTAGACTACATGCAATTATTAAAGTTACAGTAAACTAGGAAAGAATGGTTTACTAAGTTTGAAAGTCAAATTCTATCCAGAAAATACCAGATTCCTATAGAAAGATGAAAAATTACAGTAAAGTTATTTTAAAATTGCACACTTTCAGAGACTGCAATTTTAACTAAATTAGTACATAATTTTTTTTTATGAATCACAAATGTCTACCTGATCTAATAGCAAGCACAAGATTAATGATTTTGACATTAGGACAGTGACTTTAAATAATTCGAGGGACCTACCATCTAAAAAAATCAGTTAGCATGCTGGTAGTCAGTAATAGACTGTACGATTTGATCAAAAGCCTTATGATATTGGGGCATTTTGTAACAGCATGCATATACCAGAACTGAAAAAAAAAACCCATCGGTTTTGACATTAGGAAGGTGATATCGCCACATAACTACAATTTTCATGACCTTGATATCATGAAATAATTACAATTTCCACAACAAGGCCAACTGACACATACAGCTACACTTTGAATTTACAGCAACGTTCGCAAGCATGCACGCTTGAGGTTTACTATAATTATCGCCACAACTTGATAATATATGCGAGTGTGACTACACATGCAGAGTACTCAGTGAGAATGTTGATTAATGTTACAACTGCTAAGATTATAGTGGCAGATAGTAGGGGTGGGAAGAGAGTAATCTGAACATGTCTTGTCGCAGTCGCATAACCAAGTTGTTGTACTTGCATATACTCATCTGAACAAATAATTTATCATAAACTAAGGAACATAGCAAGCACAAGCCAACCTAAAGAAACAAAGCTAACAGACAGAGTATGTACCTGGAAAGACTGTGGCATGCTTCAGCACATCCTGCGGGTGGTGAGTCCCCCCTCGTGCTAGTAGATGGTGTTGGTGCTCATCGGGTGGCTTCTGTAGTAGTACGCACTAGCACAGTGGCCACCGGCAGGGTAGAAGCAGTAGTACAGGAAGGATGACAGGGCAGAGGAGATCGTGTTTGACATGACCGGTTCACCACCGCAAGAACTCACAAAAAGCTTGGGGAAGTTGGCCAGCTACCCTAGAAAAAAGGTTAATCAAAATATTAGCCATGGAGGTTAAGTTGCTAGTTGCCCAAGATATCCTAGCCAAGGCATGTACGCCTCTTGCCTTGCTCCTGCTTCTACTGCCACCGCAAGGAAATGATACGACCATATTGATTAGCAATTATCACAAAGCAGAAGAGGATATAGGGGGTAAATCTGAGAAATTATCCACAACTTCAGGGAGTACAAATCAACCCTTGAACGAAGCGCCTCCAATATTACACACAGAGACATAATCTCTCACACATATAACATGAAGTCAGACAGATGGTCTCCTCTGCCTCTAGATCATCAAACATTTGCTAGTTGTTTTTTAGAAGTCGAGGCAAAAGAGCTTCCTCCATTCCATTAAGAAAGTGGAGAAGAAAAAAGGTACATGGTACAAGCAAATTCTTACGGCTTAACTACATGAGCTAGGGACGCAAAGTTCAAGTGCTAGGTAGTAGTAGAAGGCAACAACACTAAATCACCAGAACCACACCCAAATACCAAAGTACTAACAACTAAGACATTATAGCACTAAGGCACCGCCGCAGCTCCCATACACCAACTACGACATCCATGAACGTCTAAACATTTGCTAGTTGTTGAGGTAGATTAAGGAAAACCCATATCTGACCATCAAATCAACTATTCTACCTATAAGCAACACCTAGATCTAACGAAATAACCAAACCCAAACTTCAAGTCCAACCTAAATTTCTCCTGGCCATATTTCATCACTACATAGAACATTCAAACCCAATAAACATAAGTAACAAGCAATTAACACTGCAAATACACAAATCGAGCACAAAAGGAGAACAAAATGCAACATGAAACAAATAATCCCCAACCTTTGGCATGTCGCTGGCAACCGGTGCAAGCCGAATGCTTCAACTTTGTTCCTATACAGGAGAATGGAAGACGTCGAGTAGACAAGCCACCGTCGTTCGCCACCGAGCACCTCCTCACAGCGAGGTCTCTATGGATCTCTACCGAACCACCAGTCGCAGCCGAGCACCACCGAGTGAGAGCTCCGCCAAGCCGCCAGTCGCCGCCGAGCACCACCGAGTGAGAGCTCCGCCAAGCCGCCAGTCGCCGCTGAGCACAAGTCTTTCTCCACTCTCTTCCTCAGAATGAAGAAAAGAAATCGAGACAGAGACTACTGTTTAAGGGTTGTGGGTCGGGTTATGAGAAGAAAACAACATCCAATATGCACATCGAGCCCGACAACTGCTACCAGCAACACACATATCTCAACTAAGCATCCGACGGCCCAGAAATTGACTGAGAAACAAGGAAAATTCAGGCGACTGAAAATTAGCATATCCGAATCTTAAAAATGCTTTGTCAGCGAATGTACACTCTGTAATGTTCTTTAAATGGTAATGGCATTTCACAGGAGATTGTCCTAATGATGCCTTCTGAACCTCAAAACTTTTTGGTATCAATGATATACATTTCTTCATGTATCAGTAGATCTGAATGCTATTTCCTTCACTTGTGCTTATACAACACTACGAACAATGTTTCTTTCTAGACACATTTTTTCAGATATAACGTTCGACAAAAGAATTACGTACGAACGAACGAATCAAATGCACAAGATGACCTTAGTCAATTGGATCTAATGACTGACAGGACGCCCAGGACAAGCAGTTTTTGGCTCGACTGAAGAGCTGAGCTGAAGACGTTTGGTATTTGACAGTCTTTCTTTTAGGTCCCCAGTGGCAAATGACGGCAAATAAAGACAATTGACGGTATTTAACGACAATTAACCGTAATTAACAGCAATCGATGGCAATAAATGATAACTAACCGCAGTTAACGACAATGAACGATAGTTGACGGCAATTAACGATAATTAACAACAATTAACCACAATTAGCGAATGAGAAGGAGGAGGAGGCCGGTTGAAGTCGAGGGAGAAGGAGGCCGAGCAGTGGTGGCAGCGAGGGAGGAGTCCAGCCTGGACTGAAGGAGGGGGAGGCTGGCTGAGGCTGAGGGAGCAGGAGGGTAGTCGGGGCAGCGCTGAGGAAGGAAGAGGTCGGTCGGGACGACGACGCCAAGGGAGGAGGCCGGCTGGGACAGTGGCGCCAAGGGAGGAGGAGGTCGACTGGGACAGTGGCGACGAGGGAGGAAGCTGGTCGGGGCAGCGGTGTCGAGGGTGGAGGTCGGTCGGAGGGGAAGGGAGGCGGTCGAGGGCGACACTGATGAAGGAGCTAAGTGGAGGAGGCGTAGGACGGACGGAGGCGGTGCGCGGTAGCATGTGGGGGGGGGGGCAGGTGGCACACGACCAGTGGCAGACCTAGGATTTCCAGGATGGGTGTTCGAAGTTCCAAAAATATTGATCAATATAGAACAGAAAGTCCACAGATGACAGACCACAATAGTAATAATGGAAGTACTAATTGTTTGTACCAGAGATAACATCTAAATTATCAAATATTTCAAATAAATTACAAAATAATTAAGAAAATTACAATTTAATTCGACGCTGCTTCATGCCTTGGAAGCGAGATTCTACCAACTGCAGCTCATTAGAAGGAGATTCTACCTGGTTCTCATTGGAAGGAGATTCTATCTGGTCTTCAACATGGCTTTCAATAGGTTTTAGTTCTGGCGTCGACGTGGATGGTTTCTTAAGTCTCTTTTCGGCTCTCTCCCATAAAGATTTCAAATTGACAGACTTCTTCTCCATTTTTAAAGCTCTAATATCTACAATTTGCATACATACAAAATTGAAGATTCAGGACCACAATATGACAATAACACAAATACACAATTCACTTGCCTGCCTGCCTCTGCCTTGATGGCTGATGCCCTCTGCTAATCTACTTGACTGCGTTCCACAAATCACAAGTTTTGATTTCTGAAGCTCACAACACTACAAGTCTACAACATCAACATTCAAAAAGTCAGCCACCTGCAAGAGCAAGACTCCTCCAATCGATCTTCTTGAAGAAGGCAGGCCGCAGAGCCTAGCCGACGAGCGACGGTCGGAGCAGTGGCCGTGGCGATCGCGAGCAAGCCCAAGCAAGAAGCCGCCACAGCCACAGCCGCGGCGCCCCTGCCGCCCGCCTGCAGATCCTCGGCCTCCCTCCCTTCTCGGTTCCGCCTCCGCCTCGCCACAGACGGTTGCGCTCGCCTGGGCGGCGCTGCTGGCCACACGGCCTCTGGCTCCACCTCCGCCCTGACCCTCGGTCCTCGCTACCGCTTTGCTCGTGCTCGGTCCTCCCCTTGACCCCTTCTCTGGTTCTCCCTGGCCCCGGGAGTTCCCCGCCCGACCGCTGGCCCGTCGGCGCCGCCATGCTCACCCGCCACCGCTACGCTCACTTGCACAGGGATGGAGCCATTTAGATTTAGGGTTGGGAGAATGGGATTGGGAGTTGGCCAGTTGGGTGCGCTGCGCATGTATTGATTTCGCATTTGGGCGGTTGGCCGGTTGGGCTTCGGGCATTGGGCTCGCTAACAACGACTGAGCATGCTATTGCTGGCCTGTGGGCTAGGCTGGGAGCTTGGACGCGAGGTACGAGCGTCGGACTCGGAAGGGTGCTGTGTTGTGCGAGGCGAGGAAGCTACGAGCTGATTTAACATGATTTTTGGTATATATATGTATTATACCCTAAATATACATAATTTTTGCCAAAAAAATTTGGGTGTTCAGCTGAACATCCATGACCCTAGGTGGGTCCGCCCCTCCACACGGCTAGGGTTAAGGTTAGGGTTCGGGCAAACGCAGGTGGGGATGGGGTTTTGTTGAGTGGTAAGTGTCGGGTAAATAACCTCAAATTCTAGGGGTAAACTCGGAACCCAATCCGATCGAATCTGTGGGAAGCTGCCCTTGGCGACTTCCAACTTCCTCACGTTGAAAACGGCTTCTGCTTTTCCAAAAGTCAATAGAGCAAGCCGCCCATGTGAGATAGTTTTCGGATTTTCTGAACGAAGAATCGAAGCTGCCCACAGACAGACCGTATACACGACCAAATAAACTTTCCCTATATATTAGGCGGCATGCACACATGCCTTGTGTACAGAAGACTAGTGGCCCCTTCTGCTTGCTCGCAAGAATCTAGATTCTAGAACAGTGTGGTTAGTGGTTAACTGGTTACTGTGGACTGCTCTTCTTAGGTGTTAGCTTAGCAAAAGCTTTGCAAGGCCGACCGGTGCAATGGCGGGCGCTAACGTCCTCCTCCTCCCTGAGCCCGGCTCCGGCCACCTCATGTCGCTGATCGAAGCGGGCAAGCGGATTCTCGGTCACGGCGGGGATGAGCACCGCGCGTTCACTGTCACCGTGCTGGTTGTCCGGCCAGCAACGGCCGAATCGGCTTCCGAGGTCGACGCGCACGTCCGGCGCGTCGCGGCCTCCGGGGTCGGCATCCTGTTCCACCATCTTCCCGCCGTCGAGCCCCCGACGGACTGCGCCGGCAACGTGCAGGAGTTCAAGTCTCGCTACATGCAGCTGTACGCGCCCCACGTCAAGGCCGCCGTGGCAGAGCTCAGCGCCGCCGCGCTCGTCATAGACTTCTTCGCCACCACCGTGCTTGACGTGGCCCGCGAGCTCGCCGTGCCGACCTACGTGTACTTCACGTCCACGGCCGCGCTGCTCGCGCTCATGCTGCGGCTTCCGGCGTTGGACGAGGCGGTCGCCATCGACTTCGAGCTGTTCGACGGAACGGTGGACGTCCCGGGCATGCCGCCGGTACCCGCGGGGTCCATTCCGGGGTTCTTGGGCGTCAAGAAGAGCCCGACCTACAGGTGGTTCGTGTACCACGGCCGCCGCTTCATGGACGCCGACGGCATCATCATTAACACTGTGGGCGAGCTCGAACCGGGGCTTCTCGCCGCGATAGCCGAAGACCGGTGCGTGCCGGGACGACGGGCGCCGCCTCTGTACCCTGTTGGGCCAGTGATCGACCTCAGCGTTAAACAGTCCAACGAGCACTGCGTCCGGTGGCTGGACGCGCAGCCACGGGCGTCGGTGGTGTTCATTTGCTCCGGGAGCTTGGGCTGGTTCGACGTTGCGAAGGCGCAAGACGCCGCCGCGGGACTGGAGCGCAGCGGGCATCGCTTCCTCTGGGCGCTGCGCGGCCCTCCTACCGCTGGCTCGGCGCACCCGACGGTCGCGGACCTAGATGAGCTTCTCCCGGATGGGTTCTTGGAGAGGACGAAGGAGAGGGGCCTCGTGTGGCCGAGGTGGGCCCCGCAGAAGGAGATACTCTCCCACGCCGCCATTGGCGGCTTCGTGACTCACTGCGGGTGGAACTCGACGCTGGAGAGCCTATGGCACGGCGTGCCGCTGGTGCCGTGGCCGCTGTACGCGGAGCAGCACCTGAACGCGTTCGAGTTGGTTTCCGTCATGGGCGTGGCCGTGGCGATGAAGGTGGACAAGAAGCGGAACAACTTCGTGGAGGCGGCGGAGCTGGAGCGGGCGGTGAGGTCCCTGATGGGCGGGTCGGAGGAGGGTAGGAAGGCGAGGGAGAAGGCCATGGAGATGAAGGCCGCGTGCAGGAAGGCCGTGCAGGAGGGCGGCTCGTCCTGCGCCGCGTTGCAGAGGCTGCGCGGAGCAATTTCGCAGGGGCGCAGCGGCGTAACCTTTCTGGAAGAGACTCGTAAGTTGGATTTCGTGACTCGTCGCTGATTGTCATCACCACCGTCCGTTTGAACCTGCTGGAAACTTATCTTTCGTACGTTCTTGTGGCGTCGTAACGTCCTTCGTGTTTATCATGTTATCAGCTCGAATAAAGCTAGTAGTGTTGGATCCCTAGCTAATTTCCTAAGAAATTATGTTTTGCTGCAAAGTACTTAATTCTCAACTTGATGCTTTGCGGAATATTGTCAGCTGAAATTGATATGTTGATGCATTGCCTACTAATAAAAAATGAGCTTCTAATCTATTATGTAATAAAGGAAAAAGTTCATATTAAACTATTGCCAAAGTCTATTTTTGTTCAACGTCCAGTACCAAACCATTTAATTTAAACCCCAACTATGAAAGCCAGTACAAACTTAACTCCCTTTTCATAAGCCATCCCGGTATTGTGCTAACGTAGCATCTCAGGAGCAGAAAAGTACTATTTTCTAATTGGGAAATTTTTTAATATGCCACTATTTAGTTCATGTCTCACAAATGTGCTACTCGAAAGTTTTTTTTTCTTCTAAAAATGCAACTCCCTAATGTAAAACTACACTAGGGAGTGACATTTTTAGAAAAAAAAAACTTTCGAGTGGCACATTTGTAAGATATCATCTAAACAGTGACATATATCAATTTTTTACTTTCTAATTTGGCATCCTGTCATGGCTTCCGGATCTCAACATACAAAAGTAGTTGCTAGTCTGCAGTTGAGGGAAAATGGACTTTCGTGATAGTTAAGAGATAATATAGACCTTTTCTTTACAATAAAAACCAACAAGTAACGATGGATGGTTTAAATCTACTAAGAAAAAAAATACTAGAATTTATCATAAGAAAAGATAAGTATACAACCTCAATTCGGTGTACCCTGATTAAGATCAATCCAACAATGACGGATGGCTTACATCTCCTTGAAGAAAATCCTATAAATTCTTGAAAAGAAAAATCTAAGACTTATTTGCTGGACCCTAATTAAGACTAATCCATAACCATTTAGATGCTATCTAGATAATATTCAAACTCGAAGATAAGAGTCTTGAGCCTTAGAATGCCCTCCTTAAGATTTGCACTATATTAAATTTGAGTTGCAGGATAATAAAACTAAATGATGATAGAGTTCACAGGATAAAAAAGAATAACGTGTCTCATTAAGATATACTATCAGTCAATAGCATAGTCTAGCGGTACGGTACGACACTTTGTCTTTTCGATTCCCATAAACCACGGATTAGATAGGTTATTTGTGCTGATTTTCTACTTTAAATGTCTGGTATAACCGTGACATGTGGCATGTACATGTATACATGCCGATTGGCACACGGGTAATAGATGTCGTAGTCAGAACAGAAACTGTCAGGTGCCAGCTTATCGCCTTATCTCTTCTGACAGAAGCTCTACGGAGAAGCAAGAGAGTTTTAGGGTGCCACCGACTCCACACTGTCGGCCAATTCTCTGATGTGGTCCGGACGCCGGACGGCACAGCCGGATCTTGGCAACTTGCATAGAGAGATATTTGTGACAGTCGTGTACCATTGTTCCTTTGCAATTGGTTTCAGGTCCCTGCATCTACGTATATGGCATCATGCAGTGCAGCAGATAATTAGTCACCTACGATTGCACTCGCGTTGGGGCATGGCAGATAAGCGTGTTCCATGCAAAAGAGATATGGCGAGTTTAAGGGCTTTTTGGCACGGTTATTGCTTGTCTGAAAAAGGGTTTTCGACTGAGCTACAGGGCTGAACGGTTAGACTGAAGAGGTTTGATGTTTGGTTGTCTCGCTTTTAAATAGGCTGGCTGCAGTTTCTGAGATAAAGAATGTTTGAAATGCATCCAAGGCAAGTAATGACTTGTTTGATGCCATTTAACAGCAATTAACGTAATTGACAGCAATTAACGATATTTAACTACAACTAACGACAATTAACGATAATTAGCGAAAACTAACGCAATTAACTACAATTAACGCAATTGATTGCCATTAACGACAACTACCGCAATTAACGCAATTGACTACAATTACCGCAATTAACGCAATTGACTACAATTACCATAATTGACTACAATTAACAATGACTACTTGTTGGGCATGATACTGGATAACCACACAGGGTCTCAAAATCAAGAAACAAGACCTTACAAGAAAAATCAATAAATCTAACCACAAATGACAAGTTTTACCAATGCCCCGACTCTGCTGCTAGCCTTCAGCCGAGGGCAAGCTTTCGTCGGGAGGAAGATCGAATCCACTACATCAACAATGTCAAATACTAGGTAGATATATACAGCTTCAACCTGGGTCTTCCTCTTCTGATCTACCACTGTTCACGCTAAAGTAACTTTCAACAAAATCTCTTATTTTGGGAGCCAAAATACAGTACTAGCTCATATTGCACTTTTTCACAGAAAATACCAGTATACCACACATAGTCAACACGCAATAGGATACGATATGTTGTGTGTTTATCACAAACTTTGAATAATTCATCCCTCCACTTTTTTCCGGGCTTGGGACTGGCATCGACAGTGTTAGGCACCCCCACCCTCACACGTACCCCCAAAATAAAGAAAAGTAACAAAGAGAAGGAAAAGGAACAAACAAAGGAAGTGCAGTCGAATTTAGTCATCACTACATAAATAAAAATACAACAATGGCAGGGAAATGAAGCACTACTATCTTATATATCAAACAGAGTGAACCATAAACTGCTAATGCAAATGCAACTAACACAGGAAAACAAGCTACAATCTTGTATGTCAAACAGAGGGAACTAAATAGCTAATGCAACCATCAGGAGAGCATAAAGTAGCATCTTGTATGTCAAGATAAGGAAAAGAAATCACACATACAAAATGTAGATGCCATATAGTTACAAGTATTTGAGTTTGCCAGCAGGTAAATTAAGAATATGACCAACACTCTGATGAGAATTTGGAAGAGCTCTCTAAAATCAAAACAAGACCAACAATTAAGAAGGAAACATATACAAAAAAGAATACAGATTAGTAAAGCAATTTGACCTAAGCATCTTAATAATCACGCATTCCACTTCAAGTGTTCATGCAAATCTTAAATGAAAAGGTTATAATGACATGACTCTTCTTGACGATCATTTTGCGCCAACAAATACATGTAGGAGAAATATATGACAGATGCACAAATCAACAATTGCGTATGCGAACTAAGTAAGATTAGAAATACCTAAGTTCCTAAGTCAATTATATAAGGCAACATTAGCAAACACCCTGACCAACTACATCCTAACTACACCCTGATCAACTACATTAGCAAACGGTCATTCTTTAAGGCAACATTACCATTAATCTACAATGAGTCAATGACCATTGACAAACTCATACTAGCAATGCAAAGTACAACTAGGAAAATTACTAGCTCAGCTATCTAATTCAGCAAAGGAACTAGTGAAGATTATGAGGATCATGAAAATTGGACCAAAGCAGTATACCAAAATATGACAGAAGACCTTAACATACCACCAGACCAGAGAAACAAACAGCAGCAGCAAATTAGTAAAGTAGACAACTCAGAGAATTCCATCACATCTCACAAAGCAGGGATTTGTACTCAGAAGAACCTTCAAACATATCTCTTCAAAGGCACTGACGAGGATTAAAACCTCTATGTATTATTTTAATACATAATAAAAGACCATACGTCTACATCGTCGTGACCCCTAAGACTAACGACCTCCCTGGTCGTTAATATTCCAGAGGTTACTTAATGGGTACCCTGGTCGGATGAGGCTTTGTGCCTAATCCCTCACCGATAACCGCCGTAAAATTATTGGATGGTATTTCTTATCGTATGATAAATGGAACACGTGCTATACGTTCCAAACCATGCGATGGTACAACCCTGAGACACTGACTATTAACCACTCTACGGTTAAGCTTTACACAGGCAACCGCAAGGAAGTTAGCACGTTGCTAACTGCTCCACCGTTCTGACCAGTCGTAACGTTTCACCAGGGACGTCTTCTCCAGGAGTAACTGCCACCTCTTCGGAAGTTATTTAAAGGTGAAGCGCAGAAGACGAAGGGACGGACACAGACAGAGAGACAACAAGACCAAGACCAACAAAGACAAGAACAACGACAGTTCAACAGAATACACAGAAGCCTAAGCGGTGGAATTAGAGGCTAGATAATCAGACTTAGACTCATATTCTAAGTCGATTACCGATTAGACATTCCCCATTCAAGTGTAATTCAGGTAGTACTTAGCCACATCTTGTAAAACCCAGTTCATATTAATAAAGAGCGACCCCATTCCATTCCGGGATATTCCACGCCATTTTCCTCGCTCATTTTCGTAAGATCGGCGACTTGATCGTCGACAGCTGGCGCCGTCCGTGGGGAAGAAGGCGTAAGTTTCCTGAAGAAAATTCTTCGCTCAAGAAAATCCTCGCCCAAAATCTCTGCAATCGCTCATGCGACTATGCCCGGAGTTTGGGATGAGGAAAACTGGTTCGATTTGGCGGACTACGCCGACCTCAACATGGAAGGATGTATCCGCGCCATGGAAGAAAATGGCAGTCATCCTCCTCTTCCTCCTCCGCGGCCGCTGACGTCGCCGACGTTAGCGAGGTCGGCCGGATGGATGAAGATGCGCCGCCACTCATCGGTGGCGCAACCAGAGAACCGCCGTTCCGACCCGATTCGAATGCGGAGGATCTCTTCAAGCCGGTCTTCTCGACCGTGAAACAGTGAAGAAATTTCAGCCCCATCACCCGGAAAACTCTATACCATTGATGAAATCATGGCTGAAAGATACTCTCCTTCGGCTTCTGGCAATTCCAGGAGTCAACCGTCACCTGGTAACGGTGTCGATGAAACCTCCACTGGTCGTAGGCCATGTGGGGATGATCACACTCGAAGATACGATCGCGGTTCGGTTCGATCGGATCGGTGAAGACCTCGAGAAGTGCTCATCTCCGACCGATCTCCATCGTGGAAGATTCGCGGTTACCGACAAGCTCTCCATTAGTTATGATGGAAGCTCATCGGAAGATCAATGCTGGAAGCACGAAGTCAACACGATCGGAGATGAAGATCAAGATGCCCTGCACGGTCCTACACTTTCTACCACGCCATCACGTGTTGTTAGAGATGATCCCGCCGTCAAGCACCAACTTCCGGAGGCAACGGAACTAATCAACGTTAATCGCTTAACTCGCTGGCATCGCCCACCCAGAGTGGTGATGGGATCGAACAAATCCGAAGGTCGGGGAAGGTTCGAACGGGCATACACCTACGACCGATATGAACCCCGAGACCTTCAGAATCGCTACAAAACTTGCGGCGTATTCAAAACATGTTAAATAATTCGATCCGCTTTAGCAGAACGCCTAGTTTTGTACAACTCGAGGTCGTATCCGAAATTCTCCAGCAGACCATGCGAATGGGAAGCGAGAACGAGAGGGTTTGAAGTCGACTATGACTTCATCCCAACGCTCCTCCTCGCCAGGGACAACACGGTCATACCAAAGAGCGATCGATACCGAGACCTCCTCGGCGATTCCGACCAAGGAGTCACGAGGGGAGAAGGTTATTCCAAGAAGCTACTCCCCCACTGTGTCGAGAGGAACCACCACTAGGACCTAACGATCTCCGACATCGTTTGAACCAAGTGGGCGGTCGGAGGCATCATATCAGTGTCCACGACCGGATCGGTACACCGGAGTTCCAGCGTCCCAATCCTAGGGATCGGTCTCCGACCGATCACAATCCGGCACCTTCCCAGAGAAGACGCCATGAATCAATCACAGGTTGTCGAGCCTTCTCTGCAGGGCTCCAAGCTGTGCGTTGGCCTAACCGGTTCCGACCGGCCAACTTGGACAAATTCAATGGAACTCAAAACCCATTGGAATTTCTCCAAATATATACCACCGCCATCAGGGCTGCTGGTGGCGATGAGAATGTAATGGCCAACTATTTACCCACCGTGCTCGAAGGGTCTGCCCGGTCGTGGTTGTTAAACTTACCGGTCGGATCAATATATACTTGGGAACAACTCTGTGATCTTCTGATTGCCAACTTCAGAGTGCGTCGACCATACAGGAAGGAGGACGATCTCCACAGAATCCGGCAGGGATCTGATGAGACTTTACGTCAATATATCAAGAGGTTCAGCCAGGTTCGTAACTCTATACCCGAAGTCGCGAGAATCCTCGTTATTGGGCTTTTAAAAGCAGATCGAGGAATCGGCGGTTTACGGAGGACATAGCAATGAACCCTCCAAGAACAACCGTTGAGCTTTTTGATATGGCGGACAAGTATGCCACCGCTAGCGAAGCAATCGAGTGGTGTGAAGCCATTGATCGGAAAGACAAGATTCCCCAGCCCGGCCTGGACAAACAGGAGAAAAAGAACAAGAAGTCTCTTAAGAAGAAAAAGAACCGCAGACCCGACGACAAAGAAGTCCTCGCCGTTCTAGAAAAGTTCGGGAAGGGCAAGAAGGACTATCTTGGTCCAAGCAAGGCAAAAGCTCCGATCAAGGATTCTGACGAACAAGAAGTGGTGTCCACTTCACCGTGAGAAAAGTGGCATGATCTGCGACTGCCGTGGTCTCGCAAAAGAAAGCTGGAGGATTATTATGCGGTAAGGACCATTTCGCAATACAGAACATGGAGAAACGAGCTCCAAGAAGGACAAGGATGGCGGCGAAGAGATGGAGTACGGGATCCCCAACACACAGTCAACATGATTTTTGGAGGATCTTCTTCATACGAGTCAGACGTCATCCGAAGGCCATGGAGCGAGAGGTCAACCTAGTCGAATCTCCGATCGTAATCAAGCACTCGAAGTGGTCGGACACCGCATTTCTTGACAAAGAAAGACGATCGCCCCATCCCATCGACTCGACCGGGTAGGTTCCCTATCGTTGTTGAACCAACCATTAATAATTGTCGGGTTAATCGGGTCTTAGTAGATGGGGTAGTTCTTTGAATATATTATTTGTGGGAGCTTTAGAAGAAATGCAGTCCCCATGTCAAAGGTGAAACACGTGAAATATGCTTTTCATGGCATAGTTCCGGGTTCTACCGCTAAACCGATAGGACAAGTTTCCTTACCAGTTACGTTCGGAAAGCCTGACAACTTCCGAACAGAGAGGATTCCGTTTGATGTAGTAAACTTCGAATCCGCATACAACGGAATTCTCGGTCGACCAGCATTAGCAAAATTCTTGATAGCCACGCATTACGGTTATCAAAGTTTGAAAATGCGGGGCGAAGGAGTCATCACTATTCGAGGGATCGAAAATGGCTTATGTATGCGATCGGAAATCCTTGCACTGGTTGATGAACTTCCGACCAGAGAGGTTAACCCGACTCCCATGCAGGTCAAGCACTCGAGGCCAAAGATGACACCCAAACCATCCGACCAGACAAAGGAGGTACCACTCGACAAAAGCGCTTCTCCGGACAGCGTCAAGTCTTCACATGGGTCAGGACATCCAGACCCAACCGCCCGCAAGATTCTGGTCGGGGCAAGACTCGACCCTAAATAGGAAGAGTCGCTCGTCTCCTTCCTCCGAGCGAATCAGGACGTGTTTGCACGCAAGCGTCCGATATGCTTGAGTCCCCGAGGTGATCGAGCACAGCTTGCTCTCGGCGACAAAAACCGATCAAGCGAAACTACGACGTTTACTTTTGATCGGAAGGAAGCAATCCGATCGGAGATTGACAAGCTTCTCAAAATTTGGATTTATTCGTGAAGTCGACTACCCACGGTGGCTTGCCAATCTGTAATGGTTAGAAAAACAATGGAAAATGGCGAATGTGTATCGACTTTACAGATCTTAATAAGGCTTGTCCGAATGATGACTTTCCTTCCTCGCATTGATCAATTGGTAGACTCTACTTACAGGTGCGAGTTACTAAGTTTTTAGATGCGTATTCGAGGTACCACCAGATTAGTATGTGTAAAGAAGATGAGGAGAAAACTTCCTTCATCACCCCATATGGCACTTCTTGTTATATTAAGATGCCATTTGGTCTCAAAAACGCTTGGTGCAACTTTTCAAAGGTTGATGCAAAAACCTTTAGTCCACAAATCGGTCGGAATCTAGAAGCTTACGTTGACGATCCGTCGTAAAGACCTGTATTTGGCGACCACATTCTCGACTTACAAGAAACTTTTAATAACTTGAGAAGACATAACCTCAAGTTAAATCACGAAAAGTGTGTGTTCGAGTTTCTATTTGGAAAACCGCTCGGTTTCCTAGTTTCGCTAGAGGTATTGAAGCAAATCCAAAGCAAAAATTGCGCCATCGACGGATCGCCCCGACCACGAAGAAGGAAGTCCAAAACTAACAGGTACAGTATGGCGTTAAGTCGTTCATAGCAAGGTTAGGGGAAAAGGATTACCTTTCTTTAAACTTCTTCGAAACATGGGAGTTTTGAGTGGACTAAAGAGGCAAACGATGCCTTTGAGGAACTTAAAAGTACCTTACAAGTACCCGGTTTTAGTTTCTCCGAGACCGGAGAAACATTGCTAATTTACGTGGCGGCAACACCACAGACGAGTTAGCGGTGTCTTGGTTGTAGAAAGGATAATATCCAACGACCGGTCTATTACGTGTTTAAGTCTTACATGGACCAAAGGAAAGATACCCACAGTACAAAAGTTGCTCTATGGCCTCCTTATGTCTTCAAGAAAGCTAAGGCACTACTTTCAAGCCCACAAAGTGGTCGTACCTACAGGATATCCTCTTGGTCAAGTCCTTGGAAACAGGGAATCATCAGGACGAATAGCCAAATGGGCGGTCGAGCTAGGGCGTTCGATCTCCATTTTATTTCACTTAACGACAATAAAGTCCGTGCAATAGCGTAATTCATTGCCGAATGGACAAACCTCGAACCCACCCAAGGACCCGAGTACGAACACCACGACAGTGGACATTGTATTCGACGGTTCCTTGATGTTACAAGGATCGGGCCGGAGTGGTCTTGATATCCCCTCTTGGCGAACACATCAAATCGCCATCGGTTAAATTTTCCTGCCACCAATAATGTGGCAGAATATGAAGGTTTACTGGCAGGACTCCGAGCAGCTCGTTCGCTCGGGATTCGCAGATTACTAGTGAAAGGCGATTCTCAACTAGTAGCGAATCAAGTGGGGAAAGAGTATCAATGCTTGAGTACCAAGATGCCATCTTATCTGGCGGAAGTACGAAAACTCGAAAAGCACTTCTTCGGTTTTCAGGATCAACATATTCCTAGAAAGGAAAACTTTCTAGCGAGACCGATTGGCACGGATGGCCTCCACGAGGTCGCAAGTCCGCCTGAGTTTTTCTCGAGCAACTCAATTCACCCTCGGTAGTTGAGCCTTCCGAGAACATACATGATTCTTTACAAGTTGAACAAACTAATCAAGAAAACATGGATGCTCCACAGGTCGTTGACGGTTGGCGCTGTCACGATCACGGTAGAGACTGGATGACATCGATCTACAATTATCTTCAGCATGACACAATTCGAGAAGATGATGTAGAGGCCGATCGTATAGCACTTAAAAGCCAAATCATACACTCTAATCGAACGTATCTTGTATAAGCGAGGATCTCATGGAGTTTTGATGAGATGCATATCTCAAGCGGATGGCATTAGATTGCTAACGAAATCCATGAAGGCGTCGTGGAGCACACCATTCCTCTGAGAACCACGGTCGGTAAAGCCTTAAGCAAGGCTATTCTTGCCAAGCGCCTTCATGATGCAAAAGAGCTTGTGATGAAGTGTGTACAATGTCAGTTTCATAGCCGACAAGTACACCAGCCGGCACAAGCCTTACAAACAATTCCTCTTTCTTGGCCTTTTGCAACCTGGGACTGGACATTCTGGGACCTTTCCCAAGAGCACCGGGGCTTAATTCCTTTTCGTCATGATTGACACGTTTACAAAATGGATTGAAGCCGAGCAAGTCGTTAAAATAACAACTGAGGCCGCTAAGAGATTTCTCCTGAAAAATGTGATCACGCGATTTGGTGTACCCAGTCGTATCATCACAGACAATGGTTCCCGATTCTCCAAAGCGATCAATTCCGAAGTGCGATGAACTTGGTGTCAAAGTTCATTTTGCTTCATTGCTCATCCACGAACAACGGAGCGATTAATGAGCTAATGGTATCCTTATGCGAGGATCAAACGCCGAGTATTCGACGATTAATCAAGCGGTCGAGCTTGGGTTAAAGAACTTCCCTCGTGTTATGGGCGTTCGAACCACGACCGATCGTGCGACCGGTGAAACTCCATTCTTTTTGGTTTATGGTCTTTGAAGCCATGCTTCCTCCGAACTCAAAATTGGCTCGCTCGAATCGATCGTTTTGCGAAAATGATCGAGAATGAGCGACGACTTCGGCACGACGTCGATTTCCTTGAAGAACGATTTAAACTAAGCCCTTATACGATCGGCAGTCTACCAACAAGCCATGCGAAGGTACCATAGTCGTAAGGTGCGACCTCGCAGATCTTCTTGTAGAGGTGATCCGTTCTCGAAAAAATTGAGCTAGACAAATCGCAATAAACTTTCTCCTAAATGGGAAGGTCCTTACACTCGTGGTCAAGTCACCCGACCGTGTTCCGTCACGATTAGCTATGTCCGATGGGCAAATTTTGTCAAATTCTTGGAACATCGATCAATTGCGTAAGTTCTATGTTTAATTTTCATTCTTTCATTTCTTTCAATTTCAATTTCATTAAATTAATTAATTAATTAAGAAGTGCAACCTTGCTTATATATATACACCTACATTACAGTCGTTTATTATTGTTAGTGCAGTGGAGAAGACATTTTTCTCTCCGATATCCTTTTAAGGATCTCGATACTCTATAGTCCTACTCGTGAGCATTTTCTTCAAATGATTCCCACGCAGCGACTACACTCTTTTCTCAAAGAAAATGAGTAATCGAGCGCCACACAACTAACTATCTCATGAATGATATGCTTACGATTACAAGATTATGCTTCATTATTTCAAGATTCGGTCTATTCTTGTCCAGCTCTTGGTCGGGACACGGAAAGCCTCCTAGTCGAAGTCTCTCCTTTTTCACACGTGGTCCTGCCCACTGGAAGGAGCTTCCTAGCGACGGTTCTTTTCTTATGATCCTCGCTACCAGTCAGATATAGAATTTGAACACGTTTCAAAAAATATATGTCGTATGCCTTGTGTCTTAGCATTAGTTCAGACTGGACTATGGGACAATAGATATAAACAAAGTTCACTTATAATCTGTTGCATACATATTTGCATTTCTTCTTATTTCAAGTTTGACAAAGTCTTTTTTCCGACCATATATAGTGTTTTTGATTGGTATTTCCATTATGACAAACAAAGATCTATAACTAGTCGAAATCTTCCGTAGTCTGACCACATTTGATTTCCTAATCTCAAGAACGATCAGTTTTGTCTTACATATCCAAACATACCTTCAAAAACTCACATACATGGTTATGACCTCTTTTTATTCTCTTTCTTGGCTCACCGCTTGTACAAGAACGTTCTTCTACTATAAAGCGTTCGGGGCTAGGAAATATCTGAGAATTTTAAAAAGTCAAGCAGGATAAACAAAAGCTTTGTCAATGACATAAAAGGTAAGTTTTCATAGATATTCAAATATTTTTACACTTGCAGGAACCTACTATAAGAAATATTCAAACCTAACTCATTGTTTGTCGGAGATTAGACCTCCATCTCCTCTACAACTATATCTCCGAGTGGCCCGAGTTCTTCCATGAACTTGGTCGCCTCCTCAGTGGGCGATTGAAGTCATCTTTAATGACTTGGAGATCTATGGAGGGTCGGAAGCCTTGAGTTTGCCAAAGCAAAACTAACTCCACTTGCAACGCCTTTGTTTTTAGAGCACAGGCATAATTCGTCCGAGTAGTTTTGAGCAAAACTTTAAGGTCCTCTAGAAGTTGACCCAAATAGTTCATTTTCTCTATTGGATCTCCTAAGGAAGGCGGGCTTGATTCTCGATCCCATATCAAAGATCATCTTGTTCAAAGCATGAATCTTTTCATCAATATTTTGAGCAAGAGCGCCTCCTTATCTGCTCAAATTTGAGTTTTCTTTACTCTGTTCGGCATTTGCGTTTGCTCTGCAAAAACAAATCGATTAATGAACACAAGCATAATTGAAGGAAAAATCAAGTTTGCGACATATTACCTTCATTTGTTTTGCTAAGTGTTTCATATTTGGTCGTTGCTTGACGATCAACCGGTCTTTAAATGAACTTGCTTGACAAATGATCGATCTTTAGCTTTATTTCTTCTTCAAGAAGAGCCGTCTTGGCTTTCACCACAACCTCCTCTTTTATTTTCTCCGGATCTATCGAATACGATAAGGAGAATAATTGTAGAGGAGCAAAGTATTGAAGAAGAAACAAAAGTTCAAAAGGAAAAGTTCTTACTTTCCAACTCGAGTGCTTTTGCTCCAAGTCCTTAACTTTCATTTGGTCGGTCCTCCGATCACAAAGACAAAGTTCTCGACCAAATGCTATACAAATAGCATTCTCTTTCTTAAGTTTCTTATAAACTTTTTAAAGAAGAGCTATGAAGTCGGGTCGTAGAATACTTACGAATTGTTCGGTCATTATAACCAAAAAAATCAAATCGAGGTGCATCTTGAGTTGAGTATCCGATACTTTCGCCATGCCTCATCAAGCTCCTTATCCTCGATAAATCGGGACGAAAAGGAACTTGTTAGGTTGGGAAGGGTTATCAACGATGATCGAACTGTTGAGACCTTCGAGGCGTCTACCTCCACGAAGGGTTTCAATCACCAAAGGATCCAACTCAACCGTTGCCCTTGTCACTGCTCGGGGCTTCTTCGACCACTACTTCCTCGGGAACTTTGTCCCGAGAAGTGCTCTGATCGAGAACTTCCACAGTGCGAGTCCTCGGGAAGAACACAGTCGGAAACGACGGAACACCGAAGACCTATGCAAACCGAAGATGGGAAGTTCAAAGTATCAAATCATCAAGGAATTATTAAAGGTACATACTTATCGACCATTTTTATTTGTACATACCTTGTTAATCTCAAGGATTTGACTCAAACGCATAAGAGAGAAATCGTGCCGCTAGCCTTCCTTTTCTTCTCCTCCAATTTTCTTTGGTTCTCGACGGCAAGGTTTGTTGGAACCTCACATCCTCCAACAAGATGTCGGAAGCTATGTCCTCGACCAATTCATCAAGGTCCACATTCGACTATCCGGTGGGAGGGAGTGGTTTCATCAATCTCGGATCGATTGTTTCAAGAATAGCAAGAAAGGTCGTGCACGACCACTCTGGAGTTCTGACCTCCATGATTACATTCTGCGGGCCCTCGAGCTTATCCACCTAAATCAAAGAACAAATTTGATTGGGTGAAGAAATCCTTTATCTAAAAAATTCGTACATATATGATTCCAAATGTTCTATTACCTCGAGGATTCATCTCTTTCAAGTGCCTCGAGGCACGACTTGGTCGGAACTAAGGTGGGATGTTGATCCTCACAGATTGTATGATTCATAATCCGACCGATTGCAAATGTAGAACACGATTGGAAATCTGGTGGAATATATGTATACACATGGTAAAAGGAATTTTTGATTAAATTACCTTAAGCCTTGCCGCCTCCCTTCAATAGGAGTTCTGGCTAAGATCTTAGGGCATTGACCTTTTCTCCGAGCTCCCCGCACGCATCATCATCGACTCGTTCTCTAATTTCCCGGGGAAAGAGCTTTAATGTAGGAAGAATAGATGATTTTAAGGTAATACATTAATCAAATCAAAATACCGATCGAATTTATCTCAAAGACTTACCACCTTACGAGGTAGCTTCATCACGATCAAGGCACGAGCAAGGAATGAGTCAGGAGCTTCAATGGGCTAATCGGCGAAAGGTGAAATCCTTCACCACATGACACGAAGTCGGGCCCCGACGACGCAAGTCATAGATGGCATCCGCCCATCTTTTGACTATCCTGTCTTCTTCACGGTCTCCTTCCATTTGGGGTTTTCACTTGCTCTAGTTCCGTGAAGTAGAGGCCATCGTCTTCGTAACCGTCATGTAAAACCAATTATTTTTTCCATAGCGACCACGAAGATTTCAGCGTACATGAGGATGTACTCATCGGCCTTCCGTCATGAAGGCGCAATGTGCATTCCCAAGGAGCGCGCCAGATTTTGCCGTAGATTTTCCCATCACCATGCGGTAGAAATAACTAAAAAGCTTCAAGTTCGGTTGTATTCCCGGTATGCCTCGCATAAATATCGAAAATCGATATTTGTGATCGAATTTGGGGCCAAATTCACTAATTCCACCCGTAATGTTCAAGAGCGGAGAAGGAATTTGTGTCTGCCGTAATCTCGGCCCACATTCGATGTAGGCAAGAAAAGCAGGATTTCCTCATCTTCACGGCTCGGAAAATGCTCTCCGATCGCGGTCTCCAATTAATCGATTCCTATCTGGGAGCATTCCCATCTTCGCCAAAGCCTCAAGCTTTTTCTTGCCCAATTCGAAGGCAACCACTTTGTAATCTGCTCAGAGCATGGCGAAAATCCTCAAGGATGAGTAGTGAAAGTTGGAGACTTTGTGGTCGGAAGAACAGGAAAAAGGCTCTAGAGGATTTCTTGGCGAGAAGCTAAAGGGGATCGAAGGGATTTTGGAAGCATAAAAATTCTAAGAGCCCAAATGAGAGGAGATTTTATAAACTTCCGATACTTTGAAGGATTCCCACAAAGTCCAACCGACAAAAAGCTTCTTTTTGTTCAAGCGACAGAAGGAACTCTTCGTTTCCCAAGGCAAGTTCTCAACTTTAAAGTGAACACAGACCACTTCAGTATACCACGACATTAAATGGGGTTACGCCCGTCACGATTTCATCGGAAAAGGTATATACGACCAGTTCATTTAAAGTTAGGGGCTGGTGACGAGATTAAAACCTCTATGTATTATTTTAATACATAATAAAAGACCATACGTCTACATGGTCGTGACCCTAAGACTAACGACCTCCCCGGTCGTTAATATTCGAAGGTTACTTAATGGGTACACTGGTGGGATGAGGCTTTGTGCCTAATCCCGACCGGATAACCGCTCGTAAAATTCTCGGTCGGTATTTCTTATCGTATGATAAATGGAACACGTGCTATCGTTCCAAACCATGCGATGGTACAACCACGAGACACCGACTATTAACCACCCTACGGTTAAGCTTTTCACGAACAACCGCAAGGAAGTTATACGTTGCTAAGCGCTTCCACCGTTCCGGTCGTAATGTTTCACCAGGGCGTCTTCTCCAGAGTAATCGCCACCTCTTGGAAGTTATTTAAAGGTGAAGCGCAGAAGACGAAGGGACGGACACGGACAGAGAGACAACAAGACCAAAACCAACAAAGATAAGAACAACGACAGTTCAACAGAATACACAGAAGCCTAAGCGGTGGAATTAGAGGCTAGATAATCAGACTTAGACTCATATTCTAAGTCTGATTACCCGATTAGACATTCCCCCATTCAGTGTAATTCAGGGTAGTACTTAGCCACATCTTGTAAAACCCAGTTCATATTAATAAAGAGCGACCCCCATTCCATTCCAGGATATTCCACGTCATTTTCTTCGTTCATTTTCGTAAGATCGGCGACTTGATCGTCGACAGGCACACACTTGGGTACCATCAACTAGCATCAAATTACTCCTCAGAGATGGCAAACAAAACCGGCCCCTTCAATTTTCTTAAAAGATCCAAAAACAATGTATTTTCAAAGTTAAGACATACATTTCATGCTTTCGCATGACATCTGAACCAACGTGCCGCGATGAGTGCCAAAAAATAAATCCATCTAGCCCATTTGTCATTCAAGCAAGTTAATTTAATTCACCTAAGCTCATGTATTCCCATACAGGGTCTAAATTTCACCACCCCAAAACAATTCAACCGCCTTTCCTTCCTCCCCACATACTCAACATATTTTACCATCTACAGAGTAAAGTTTAGAGAAATAATCAATTCTACTGCAGTTTATACCGATGCACAACATCATATTACAGCTATTGCTCAACATCTTGTTCTAACAAGCTAAAACAATTCCGAGAAAACTAGCACTACATCTGTCCTCGCATATCATTCATGATTACAATCTATCGAGCGAACAACCGCAGGTGTTATGTATGAGCATACAAAATCTAAGCTCCAATCAAAATCCAAATCTTTGGAACCCATATCTCAACATGGAACAATTACTCGGACCAATCGCACAGTTGTAGCTAGATTCGGGAATGAATCACAAGCACATGAGAAGACACTGACCATGGTTGCGTGAAGAGGTGGGGGATCAGAGCCGAGTGCGCTTGGTTCAGATCACGAGTTTGCCGCCAACGCCGCCGCCGAAGGATCACTAGGAGGAGGCGTCTGGCGTGGGAGGAGGAGGAGGGGGCCGCGTGGTGGGGAAGGAGGAGGAGGGCAGCGGCGCGAGCGCGAGTGGAGGAGGGGGCCGGCGGGGGAGGCAGAGGGGTGGCACCACGTGGTTGGGAAGGAGGAGGGGTGTCATAACCCAATTGCTGTTGGGATGACGAGCTCGGGATCGACGATTCTTCCACAGAGACGAAGAACTAGGAAGGGGAAAGGAAGCAGGTAGAAGGGGAAGATAAGCTATAGCTTTTTCATTTCTTTTTTCGATATCTTGAAAGTGCATAGTGTCTTGGCTTATAAGCCATCCAAAACGTTTACATGGGCCCGGCCCAATAACGATTACAACAAAACCTAACATCGTCGGTTACAGTTAAGATCAAGTGGAGTCTTCTGGAGCGTCAGATCCTCCATGGGCCGATCGGACCACCCTATCAGCCGTTGGATCCTCCATGGGCCGATGCGACCACCCTTTCAGCCGTTGGATCTTCATAAGTTTCCTAACACCGTCGCGATCTCTCCCTGAAGCGTTACATCTCTTCTGGAGCGTCGGATCCTCCATGGGCCGATCGAACCACCTTATGAGCCGTTGGATCCTCCATGGGCTGATCGAACCACCCTTTTAGCTGTTGGATCTTCATAAGGTTGCTGTCATCATCTCGCCGCACCCCTTCATTGTCACCTGTTGCCGCCACCATCGTGACATTGCCGCCCGCTCGACTTCCAGCTTGTCCCCAAGCTGAAGCTTCAGGAAACCATGTACGCAATATGTCGTAGTCTTCCCACGTGGCCTTGGTCGCTGGCAGAGACGTCCATTTGATGAGGACCTGTACATGAGCTGAGTTGCCCTTCTTGACCAACCTCCGATCCACAATCGCCTCCGACTGAACGTCCTTCAGAGAAAAGTTCACCGGGTGCGGTAAAGAAGAGAAGACTGGTGTGTAGTTGGGCACCTGTGGCTTCAATTGCGAGACATGGAAGACGAGATGAATTAGTGCACCTTCAGGCAATTGCATCTTGTACGCTGCAGTCCCAATTCTTTCCACAATTGTATATGGTCCGTAATACTTATAGGATAACTTGGGGTATGGCCTGTTAACTACAGATGACTGAGCATATGGTTGTAATTTGAGAAACACTTTGTCGCCCACTTGAAATTCCCACAAGGAGCACTTCTGATCTGCATACTGCTTCATGTGTAATTGTGCCTTTGTGTCAATTGTTGTTTCAACAATTCAGAATATGCTGCTCTTTGAGTTAACATATCCGTTACCACTGGATGATCTGTTATCGTCAAATCAGGAAGTAAACCATAGTGGGGGATCTGTACCATACAAAGCTTTATAAGGAGTGCATCCCAGCGATGAATGATAGCTAGTGTTATACCAATACTCGGCCAGTGGTAACCAGTGATGCCATTTTGTGGGAGTCTCCTGCACTGCACACCTCAAATACATCTTCAAACATTGATTCACACGTTCACTTTGCCCATCGATTTGTGGGTGGTAGGCTGAACTCATTTGTAATTGGGTGTCCAATAATCTGAACAATTCCTTCCATAGCGAGCTGGTAAAGATGCGATCTCTATCCGAGATAATAGTGCGAGGAATACCATGCAATTTGATGATGTTGTTGAGAATGGCCCTTGCTACTTGAACTGCTGTGAAGGGGTGTTTAAGAGGGAAAAAATGTGCATACTTTGTGAATCGGTCAACAACCACTAAAATTGCATTGTAACAATCAGACTTTGGTACCCCTTCCACAAAGTCCATTGTTAAATCTTGCCATGCTCCTGCTGGTATGGGTAAAGGACATAACAAACCGGGTAATTTACAGCTCTCGTGTTTGGCTTGTTGACATACTGTACACTGTTTGATAAAATCTTCAACAGCTTGTTTGAGGCCGACCCAGCTGAATAACTTCTTAACTCTGTGATATGTGGATTGAATACCCGAGTGCCCTCCAATAGGTGAAGTATGAAATGCCTGAATCAATTTGGTTTGTAGGCCGGTATTGGATCCCACCCAAATTTTGCCATGATGCCTTATGATACCTTCTTTCAAGGAATAGCCCTGTTCATTCGAGTCAGTCACTGACAACTGCAACAATAACTCTTGAGCCTTGGTATCAACCTCATAAGAGTTAATAACTTCTTGTAGCCATACTGGTTGTGCAATGGAAATGGCCTGAATGTGGTATAAGTGGCCCACCCTTGATAATGCATCAGCAACTCGGTTGTTCTCTCCTTTTTGGTATTGGAAGGTATATTGCAATCCAATCAATTTAGTCATAGCCTTCTTTTGTAACTCTGAATGTAGTACTTGATCCTCCAAATTACACAAGCTTTTATGGTCTGTTTTGATGACAAATGGCCCCTTTGCAAATATTGTCGCCACTTATCTATTGACATCATAATAGCCATAAATTCCTTTTCGTATATGGACAGCTTCTGGTTGTCAACACCCAATGCTTTGTTATAGAATGCCATCGGATGCCCTTTTTGAGTTAACACTGGCCCAATTCCTGTGTCACAAGCATCGGTTTCTATGGTAAATGATTGATGGAAATCTGGTAATGCAAGAACTAGAGTGTGACTCATTGTCTGCTTCAAGTGATCAAAAGCTGTTTGAGCTTCCTCAGTCCACAAAAAGGCTTTCTTGTGTAATAATGCAGTCAATGGTTTAGATAGGATGCCATAATGTCGCACAAACTTCCTGTAATACCCTGTGAGTCCCAAAATTCCTCTTAATTCTGTGACATTACAAGGTATGGGCCACTGTATCATTGCTTGAGTCTTAGTATCATCAGTTGCAACACCCTTGTCAGAAATTATGTGGCCCAAGTACTCTAAAGTTCTTTGAGCATAGCTACATTTGCTCTTCTTAGCTACCAACTGGTGCAGTCTTAGTGTTTCCAATACAATGTTCAGTTGTTTGAGATGGTCTGACATATCCTTATTATAGATTAAGATGTCATCCATAAAGACAAGGATAAATTTCCTCATATAAGGTGCAAAAATTGAATTCATGAGGCATTGAAATGTAGCGGGTGCATTTGTTAAACCAAATGGCATTACCCTGAATTGGAATTGACCATGATGAGTCTTGAATGCAGTTTTGAACTCATCTTGTTCTACCATACGAATCTGATGAAAAACCGACTTCAAATCAAGTTTAGAGAAGAAACTAGTGCCGGCCAACTCATCAAGCATCTCATCAACTATTGGCATAGGGAATTTATTCTTGACTGTCACTGAATTGAGTTTCCTATAGTCGACACAAAACCTCCAAGGGCCATCCTTCTTCTTGACTAACAACACGGGAGATGTAAATGGGCTAAGGCTTGGAGTGACAATGCCAGCCTGAATCATTTCATTAACTTATCGTTCAATCTCGTCCTTTTGTAAAGGAGAGTATCTGTAGGGCCTGGAGTTAACCGGAATGCATTAGGAAATAAAGTAACAGCATGGTCAAACAATCTATGATGTGGCAGTGCTTTTGAGTCATGGAACACATCTTCAAACTTGCTTAACACAGCTTGAACCGATGCTGGGATCTCTTCGGAGGTTGAGTTTGGTTCTTTCTCTAACACAACGGTAGCCCAAATATCATTGCCCTTGTGCCACTTTTCGACCTTGTCCACCGAAATCTCTTGTAATTCACCCATTTTTCTTGAGTTGATCACTCCTTGTAATTTCATTGTTTTGCCTATATGTTGGAACTCCACCCATTTTTCTTCCCAGTGACATCTCATGATCCCACATTTGGCTAGCCAATCGGCCCCTAAGATAGCATCATAGCCTCCCAAATCCAATACCTTCATGTCATGTTGGAATGTATGTCCTTGCACCCACCAAGTCATGCCTAACAACACTTTGTTGCTGTGCATGACTTCTCCATTGGCCATTTTGATTTTCATAGTGCCAACAGTAACTGGTTCTCCTTTTATCCTTTCTACCATTTCAGAGTTGACAAAACTATGAGAACTCCCCGAGTCAATCAACATCAACATGATTTGACTTCCCACCAATGCCACGAGCTTAATTGTATTTTCTTGTTGAGCCTACTAGGCGTTAAGCGATAAATGCATTTCCTCTTCGTCCTCCTCTTCATCCGCTACCACTGCATCAAGTACTTCGTCAGACAAAATTTCTTGCACTTGAATTGCTTTGATCTGCCCTTGAGGTGTTATCTGACACTTGTAGTTTGGTAAAAATTTATCTCCACACCGAAAGCACAAAACATTAGCTCTCCTATACTCCTTCAATTGTTTAGCTTTCCAAAGTTCGCCTTTGTCCAGTTTTGTGGACTGGACCATTTCCTCGCCTTTTACTCCCATGTCAGTTCTTCCAGAACTTGGGTTGTAACTAAGATTTTGGCATCTATGCATATACCTTTTTGTTCTTTCCAGTGCACCTTCTTGTATACAAGCTAATGAAGCAGCCATTGCAATGGTTGTTGGCATTTGGATTTCAACTGCAGCTCGAAGTTCTTCCTTAAGTCCAAGCACAAATCTGGTCACCAACATCAATCCTCAGATGCTATGATCGAACAACCGGATCTGATACACAAGGGCATCAAATTTTCTTTTGTAATCCTCTACTGTGCTGGTCTGTCTCAAGAGCAACAATTATCTGATTTGGTCGTGTTGTTTGTTCCCATCAAATTCTGATACTACTGCTTCTTTAAACTGCTCCCAATCATGCCATCCATTAGTCACTTTGTATGCTTGGTACCAATGCGCAGCGCTATCTTTCATATACATTGTCGCTGCTGCCACTTTAAAGCCTTCAGGGATCATGTATATTGCAAAGAACGTTTGACACATATCCACCCATATTCTCACATCAGTACCATCAAACTTTGGGAAATCCACCTTAGGCATCCAACTTCTCCTTCCTTGATCTGGACCACCTCGGCTAGGTTCTTGCATATCAACGAGCATAGGTGTAGGAGGGGGAAATTGTAAATGAGGAAGGTTTAGTACTGAGGGTGGAGGTGCCAGATGAACTGTCGACAACTCCACTCGCTGAACTCCCGGTTCTCCTTGTCTCATCCCCAGTATCCCTGCTACTTCTCTGTTTGGAATCTGCGGCATGGCCAGTATTCTTGTCTTGAGAGATTTTGCCACCATAACCTGCTCTTGCTGTACTTTGCCCACCAAATCCATGGTCATAGTCATCTTCATCTGCATCTCTTCCATTCTTGCTCCTTGTTGATCCAGCCGTGAGTCTACCGCCACCAGATGAGAATTCATCTCTTCTCGCATCGTTCTCATCTCCGTTTTCCACAGCTCCGCCAATCTCGCCTCCATTCCTTCCATTGTCGTCACTACTTGACGGACTTGGACCCCTTGCTTCAATGGCGCCGTGGTGCTTTCTCTTTCTTGAAGCTGACCGAACCTAGAGTTAGGATTTACAGCGGTCACTGAAGAAACTACTAACTAGCTCTCGGGATTTTACCGATCAAGGCCGCGAGATGCTCTGAAAAACCAGCAGATCAAAGCAAAATCTGATACCATCTGTCATAACCCAATTGCTATTGGGATGATGAGCTCGGGATCGACGATTCTTCTAGAGAGACGAAGAACTAGGAAGGGGAAAGGAAGCAGGTAGAAGGGGAAGATAAGCTACAACTTTTTCATTTCTTTTTTCGATATCCTGAAAGTGCACAATGTCTTGGCTTATAAGCCATCCAAAACGTTTACATGGGCCCGGCCCAATAACGCTTACAACAAAACCTAACGTCGTCGGTTACAGTTAAGATCGAGTGGATTCTTCTGGAGCGTTGGATCCTCCATGGGCCGATCGGACCACCCTATCAGCCGTTAGATCCTCCATGGGCCGATCAGACCTCCCTTTTAGCCGTTGGATCTTCATAAGTTCCCTAACACCATCGCGATCTCTCCCTGAAGCGTTACGGCTCTTCTGGAGCTTCGGATTCTCCATGGGCCAATCGGACCACCTTATGAGCCGTTGGATGTTCATAAGGTTGCCGTCATCATCTCGCCGCACCCCTTCATTGTCACCTATTGCTGCCACCGTCGTGAAAAGGGGCGCCAGCGCCGGCGCGGGAGTAGGAGGGGGTGCCACGTGGGAGGAAGAGTGAGGGGTGGCGGGTCAAGAGGAAGAGGGACAGGCGCATTGCAGGAGGAAGAGGGAGGCCAGGGGCGGCCCGTCGGGAGGAAGAGGGGTTGGGTCCGGGTGAGGTAGAGCTGGCCAAATGGGCGAGCTTACGGAGCGTCTGAGGCACAATATTGTAGGCCCTAGCCAGTGCAGTGCAGTCCGCCTTGTTTATGGACCGTCTTGGCTCAAGCCACGAGCTCGGCCGTGCACAGGCCACCACCTCGACACGGTAGGCCGGTCTGGCATGACACAAAAAGTGTTGGGCCATGATAGGCACGACCACGACCAGTAGGTAGTGCAGACGACTCGAGCGGCCCGGAGAGCCCGGTGGCGCCAAGGCGCCGCCGATCTTAACCATGGTGGAAGAAGGGCGGGGGTAGCGCGAGACCGAGAGGGGAAGAACGGCCGGCGCCTGGCGGTGCAAGAGGAGGCCAGAGCGGAGCGCGAGACCGGGAGGGGAAGAACCGAAGAACGGCCATTGCGGACGAGGAGGCGAGGCCGCTAGGAGGCGGTGTGGGGCTACGTCTGTGCGGCCGAGGAGGCGGTGTTGCGGAGGAGGAGG
The DNA here is from genome assembly GCA_036346405.1 of Phyllostachys edulis. Classification (NCBI taxonomy): domain Eukaryota; kingdom Viridiplantae; phylum Streptophyta; class Magnoliopsida; order Poales; family Poaceae; genus Phyllostachys; species Phyllostachys edulis. The sequence goes on along the minus strand of CM070557.1, from coordinate 42,045,883 downwards.
CGAGGAGCCACCCACCCGTCCATGGAGCCCGACGGCCGACGCTGACGCGATCGGCGACGGCTCGGAGGCGAGGAGGCAGCGATGCGGTGAGGAGCTAAGGAGCTGAGGAGGTGAGGAGGTGGTGGGGCGGCGAGGAGGCGTCGGCAAGTCTTGACACCTGCCTGCCTTGTGCGAGGCATGGGGGAGAGAAGAAGAAAGGACGGCACCTGAGCCGGGCCGAGGCGGGGAGGCCCGTGGCAGTGGCGAGCTCGTGGACCATCGTGAGGCCAAAGACTGCCCAAAAAATGACCGTTGAAGATTTTAGCCCCCTTTTTTTTACCGTTTTTGACCGTTGGGGTCTTCAAAAATAGCAAAAAATTCAAAAAAAATCCCGAATTTCTTTCTATAAGTAGTCACCATACCCCCCCCCTCATTCAGCACCGCTTCATTCTCCATTCTCTCTCTAAACTTGTGTTGTGCAAATTCAAATCCGTGTTGAGCTAATTTGGCAAAATTCAAAAAATTTGTGCCAAAATTTGGAAATTTCAATTTTCGCCAACAAGTCAGCGAAAGAGGTACAATACTATTTTTGTAATACTTTTATTGTTAGTTTTTGTTATGCTAAGATGAAAGTAGTAATAGTGTTAGTTTCGATTTTGCAGTTTTCTTTATGGGCCGATCCTTCTGACGACTTTGCTCTTCTTGCCGATTCTGAGACTTTCCTTTGGAGAAAATTGCATCCATGGAGGCGGCTGCAGCTGCCTCAAACCAACTGGAGGTTTCACCGGAGGAGCAAGGAGGAGTTCCATCATCAGGCTCCACGGTAACCGGAGCAAAGGGGTCAAAACCGTCTACATCAGGAGTGTGGGAGAATTTTGACAGGACAACCAAGCAAGACGCAGCGGGAAATAAGGTACCATATGCTATTTATAAAATTTGTCGCCGTGAATTGTCTGCAAAGTCTACAGGTGGAGCGAGGCACTTGCTTAGACATGCTACAAGATGTTGAACCAAGCAAGGATTAGCGATGAGGTAGATGCAGCTGCAATACAACCCCGATGGTACGGTATCTAGCTAGGACTACGATCCTTAGGTAGCCCGCCAATCTCTCTGTTGTTTAATTGCTTATGAGGATTTACTGTTAGGCTTTAGCAAGTCTGCTTCTTTTCAAAATTGCATTAGGACTGTGCATATTCCTAGATTTTCTTCCATTTCTAGACAGACAAAAACTAGGAATCTAGTGAAATACTATAATGAACGTCATAATAAAATAAAGGAACTATTTAGTACATGCACATTTTTGGTGGCCCTAACCTCGGACATATGGAGTGGTCGGGTCAGGGAGGATTACCTTAGTGTAGTTGCGTATTATGTTAATGACAACTGGGTAATGCAGAAAAGGATTATAGCTTTGAAATTAATTGATGTAGCACACACGGGGGAGAATATTGCGAACAGTATTATTAAAGTTGTGGAAGACTTTCGTCTTACAGACAAAATATTTGCAATTACTTTAGACAACGCCGCTTCAAACTCTAGGGCCATGGACATTCTTACTCCAGTGTTAAGTGCATATGCCAATTCCTTCTTGCTACATCAACGATGCGCTTGTCATATTATCAACCTTATAGTCAAATGTGGTTTGAAGAGGTTGGAGTCCGTATATTAAAGCTTTTCGCGATGCGATTTCTTTCTTGAATAATTCTAACGTAAGAATAGCACAATATAAGAACTTCTACAGGGTGATGGGTGTACGTCCAAAAAAGTTTGGTTTGGACATGAAGGTAAGGTGGAACTCTACTCATCTCATGCTTAAGAATATTTTACCATACAAGAGCACTTTTTCTGTTTTTATAAAAACGCACTATCATAGCACTGACGGTAGTGTACTATTAACTAAGCAACATTGGTTTGTTGTTGAGAAGATACTGTCGTTTTTAGAAATTTTTTATGAGGCAACTGTTGCTTTGTCCGCTGTCTACTATCCAACATCTCCTATCATTGTGCATCTTGTTTCTGATTGCTACTCAATTGAAAATGTATGAAAATGACTTAGTTTCTGTGATCTTTGTTGTTTCCATGAAATCAAAATACCTTAAATATTAGAGAGAAATTCCTTGCCTATATGCATTTGCATTTCTTTTAGATCCTAGGGCTAAAATTGATGCATTTGGTACTGTACTTGATCTTCTTAGTGATGCTACTGGGGCTAGACTATCTTGACTATTTTGCGAAGTTAGTTCTCGGTTATCTGAGGTTTACCAAAGGTATGAAAATAAGTTAGGAGTCGCTCATAGCGACCTCCGATAGTCTCCCCACCCCAAGCGGGAAGACAAGTATGTGGGGCATGATCTTCGGTGCCTCTTCCTCCAGGTCCAGGTCTAGGTCCAGATCTTCTTCTTCTTCTTCTACACCAACGCCTGCTCAGCCAAGACCCACAAGAAGTGGAGAACTATCCACCTATCTGGACAGCGATACGATGAATTTCAACTCAGAAGACTTCGACATCTTGCAATGGTGGCAAGCCTATAAGTTAACATATCCCGTGCTATCCATACTTACACGTGATGTATTAACTGTTCCTGTCTCTACGGTTTCCTCCGAGTCTGCTTTCAGTCTTTCTGGAAGAATATTGGAGGAGAGAAGAACAAGTCTCACAAGTGAGATGGTGAAGATCCTTCTAACTGTGAAGGACTAGGAACAAGCTAATTCACGAACACAACACTCTGTGAAAAATCCAGAGTTGTCGGAGGTGTTCGAAAATCTGTACTTAGAGAATGACACCGACACATGGAACAAGGATGTATCATGTATGTAGAATTGTAGAGCTATAGGCTGTACTCTTTTTCCTTTGCTAAGGTTTTCTCATTTTGAGTTTTTACTTGGTGAATGTTTTAAAGAGGCAGCCAGTTGGACATTAATAAAGCTCTTTATTATATTTTCAATATGATTGTCTCATTTTTTTTTTCAATTTTCATGTCTACTTCTGAATTCTACACATTTTTCTATTTTTTGGATTTTTTTTGGTTCTGGCGGGCTAAATGTGCCACACTTGGCCCGATGGACTAAATAGGCTCGGGCCGGCTAGGCACGGCACGAATAGTAGTCGGGTCGGAATGGGCCATGCCTAAACGGGTCGTTCCTAGCCGGGCCTATGCCGTGCTGGGCCGAGCCGTCTGTTTAGCCAGGTCTGGGGCGGGGTTTTGTTTGATGGCAAAGGTGGGTAAATAACTTCGAACTCGAGGGGTAAATGCTGAACGGGCGTTGCAGGAAGCCGTGGGAAGCTGCCCCGGCGGCTTCCTACTTCCGGCTTTCTAACGTTATACGCGGCTTCTGGTTCTGAGAAAAGCTGGTGGGAAGAGCCGTTCGTTTGGGATGGTTTTCGGTTTTTTCGAGCGAAAAACTGAAGTCGAACCCGTCCCAAACATGCCCAATACTACTATTTGTAGTTCAAGTTCATTTAAAAACCGTTTTGAGAAATCGCACTTACCCTTTGTTAAGAGATATGATTAGATATCAATCTTAACCTTCCATATCTCTTATCTCTAGAGATATGTTCTGTCTGAATACGTAGCTGAATCCGTTGGTAATCTGATCGGTATGTAACGTGTTGTATAGAGACCGTTCCTCATCCGGCAAATATAAGCATGAACCCAGCACCATTGTTCGGTGCGTGAGATGAGATCAATCTACCTCATCTTTGTCGATTTGTTTACACCCTTAGGTTATTTTACCCTAGCTGTAAAAAGCCTCGGTGTTTACCCATTTTTGCTGTTCTTTTGAGGTGATTTTCCTATTGTTTTACTTGGCCATAGCTTTAGGGGAAGAGTCGTAGAAAACCCTAGTTCTGATGTTTCCTTTTGCTTTCGATAGTCCAATTCACGGTGGTCTGCATCAGTGGCGAGCTAGCACGTAGTATCATAAAGTTATTATGCTAGTATTAAGACATTAGAATCATGGTTTGTATATATAGTGCTTTTCTTTGCCGTCACATGCACAGAAAATAGTACATGTCTAAAAGGTTGTTGGCCTTGCTCCTAATCTATAGTTGCTGGACCATGGAGGATTGGAGGGGATTGTTCCGTTACTTCCTTAACAGCTACATTTTATATTAAAAAAATATGGTTAAGGTACTAGGGTAAAAATATCTGATGAAGTGTGTTAATTTGCTCACCTTCAGTTGTGGGCTTGTGGTTTACAGCACACGGAATCTGCCAGACTTTTTTTCGGAGGAGCCGAACTGCTTCTAGACTTTGGGCAGTTAAAGTTGGGCATGACGGGACGGGGAGAAGACTCGGTTTGAGGCGTGAACTTGGCACCGATCCTACTAGGAGGAATGAGGACGAAACAAGGCCCCCAAACTGAATTCCGGAGACCGACCCAATCGGAACAGAACAATTAAACACTCTTTCTTTAGGAGACACGAATTCTGAATGTGTCTGTCAATAGGTAAATTCTGAACAAAATATAAAGAAAGTGAACAAATGCAGATCCTGGTAATACGACATAGTGTATGAAAATAATTAGATGATACAAGGCGACCCTATCATTTACTTTCACTATGTATGTGGAAATCCGGGGCCAAGGAAAAAGATGCAAGAAAACAACGAGTTTGGGGTCAAACTGATGGATGATTGCTTTATTCTCTCCCTTTGATATCCCAAATCTTGGTTTAGCCAATGTGAGCAGATGAGCACCATGCAAATAGTCAAGCACACTTCCATGCACGAGGTATGAAGATATATCACGCAAGAGATCGCATATATACAAAATGATGATCGTCAATCAAGTATATATACTTCTTGAGTTAAACAAAGAGTACATATATATGCTTCTCTTTTTCTTTTTCCTTTTTTTGCAGGATACATCTGTATTAATTATATGCTTCTGCACGTCCTTAAAAAACTAAAAGGTACACTTCTCTGCACGTCCTCAAGTTTTTCTCTCTTAAAAAAGTACACAGCATAAGACGACACTTCTCTGCACGTCGTCGAGTTTTTCTCTGCACGTCCTCGATGAATTATTGAGAGAGGTTCAGCATGCATGCATGCGCATAAGATGACGTTTAACTTAGTTTGCTGGTGTGACAGTGTACCTAAACCTTAACCATTAAGCAATGAACGTTCGCCGGCATGATCACAAGATTCAGAACTGCCAAACTTGACATTTGACTGCACATTTTCATCAGTCTCGTATATAATACGCTTCGTCAGGCAAGTACGAGCAAACCAACTGGACGAGGACGTGTTGATATGTTTGCTCATGCGATTAATACAATAATGTATTTTTCAGCATCGATCGAGCACGAAGAACGGTTGGTACGTACACAAGGCGTTTCTCCGATCACATGGGGACTGACAGTGAAGAGGCCAAGAGGAACGATTAAGCTTAATTATTTTGTTAACTCCCCTAGCAGCCCATGCATGACTAAATCTATGCACATGTGGTGGATCGAATGGTCCAAATCAAAAGTTCACTTGTCCTCTTTTCTTTCCTCTCTAAACAGTTCTAGCACGATATATTTCTGTGTAATTTAGACGGCATGAACCCATCTGTGTCTGGATTTGGAAGAACACAGTATCCAAGGACACATGTGCACCGAGCACTCAAGGTCAACGATGCGGTGGTACTGGTATTCTACTATCGAAATGGCTAGTCTTCCAAGAACGCCTGCTAGAATGATCAGAGCCAGCGACACCGTCGCGAGCCGTCCGATTCGAGGTTCGCGTGATGGCAACCATAGGATCAAATTCTGAATTTTGTATTCTATCATGTGCTTTGCAAGTTGTAGCCATCTGTTTTCCACGTATAGTGATGCAGGGGGAATGCTCGATCTTCACGACGTAGGATCGATGATAGTTTTGGATCCGTGTAACCTGACGAACCGATGGCGCCAACCACTGTTAAAACAGCAACCTGCGACAAAAGAATTCGCCCAACCATACGCTCGTGATCCCATCTACCCGATCACACCAAGTAGACATATCGATGCTTCTGCAAAACATAAGGAATCATAAGAACAACGGAACGGCACAACAGATTGGAACTCTCAATTCTAGTGAGGGCAATATTACTCAAATCTTAGAATCAAGAGTATATTGAAAATCTGAAATACGTCGTCTCTATTACATAGGGTACATCCCATGGTTTTATAGCCAACAAAATATACGTTCATATGGCCTAGGGCCGGCGCACGGACAAATGGAAACGGACTCTGCATTGTCTCGGACTAAAGTCAATACCAACTCTGACTCAAACACCAAAACAGCACGAATGCCTTTCAATGCTTTCCTAATGCATCAATGATGACTTGACTTTCCTATACATCAATGATTAGATGGCTTTCCTAATGCATGCAGCACCCACGTAACAGCATGCATGCATCATGAATTTATGATTTCTTTATTCTTTTCCAAATCAAACAGCATCTGGACGCTTCGGTTTCTGTTTCAACAATTGGGATTCGGTTTTCAAGTGCGTGCTTCGGTTGGTTGCACCATGCTGGTTGCTCATCTTCCTTTAGAGTCTTCGAAGCACATCTTCACTTTAGATTTATACGACTGCATATAATTAAATAAAATAGTAGTAGCTCTGTGTCTCTAAGTATGATAATTAAAGACCAAATTAAATTAGAGTTCACCTGGTAGCATTTAATGCGGCTCAATAATTCTTTTCAGTCAAATAATATATTTAACTGAAAAGTACTAAGTGTGTCTGTATCTGTATCATCCTCCTCTTCTTTAAGAAAAGCCGTCCTCGGCTTTTGATAACCTGAAAATGTGCTTAACAAAGAAAACAACATGTATACATGATATATGTATTCATCATCACTTGTTATAGTGTTCCCCTTCTTTTGCACCATGTATTCAGCACAATAACCATAAGATGTATACAATGTATTTATTGAACTATTCACATCAAATTGTTCTAGTATGGGTGAGAAAAATTTTAGTATCTTGCATGCTTCAGCTGCGCTACTTTGATTTCTTATATATGTAAGAGGCGAACGAGTATGCAGCATATTTTGTTCTAAACAGTAAGCACGATCATTTAAACCCATCTCAGAAAGATCATGCCATTGTACAAAAGATGGTATGTCCACAACATGTAATTTCAATTTAGCACGCTTATCACGGGTAATACATATTCGATAAACATGAAACTTGTTGTCTACACTATAATCTCCTATCAAATTAAATTTATAAGTGGAGGTGTAGGTACTAGCTAGTGATTTTGAACATGCAATTTCAGAAACTCTCTCAATCACATTAGATAGCTCTATGGGTTCATCGAACATGATATAACATAAAGAATCATCAGGGTATATTCTAGTAAGAACCTCATCATGAGTAATCAATTCCACATTACGTAAATTAAGCGCATTAAATTCAGCATGCGGAATATTCAAAGGAACACTTGAGTTCTCACTCTTACCTACCTCTTCTTGATGAATATTCAATTCAACACCATTATTGTTACCTTTAACGTCCTTCTCAGTTGTTGTAGGTGTTGTAGGTATCAAATCTTCATGATAAAACCACGGGGCAGCGAGCACTCCATCCCAAACTGTGGTTATCTCCTCGTCTTTTACTTCCAACGGTGCCGAAAGGTTTCAACTGCACGTGGTCGTAGAAGATTACGACTACATAGTCGTAGGAAGTTACGACTGCCTGGTCGTAGGGAGTTACGACTACTGGCCGTAGGAAATTACGACTTCCTGGTTGTAGGATTTTTACTACTGGTCGAAAGGATATTAGTCGAAAGGATTTTCGACCATACAAGGACTGCTATGCCGACAAATGACAGCGAGGCTCAGTTCCCCATGGTCGACGGCACTCAGTGGGGCTTCGCCGGCGATGAGTGATACCAACATGTAGAGAACGCTATTGTGAATCTAATGATGTGCTTATTGGTGGTCGGAGGGGACGGTGGTGGCTGGCGATGAGGTTTTCGCGGTGGAGAGGTACGGGCGCTTGTCGAAAAACGCTTCGGCGATGCTCCGACGACGAGGAGAAGTACTAGAGGTAGCCTGGGCAACACTGAAGATGATGGTGTGGTCTACTATGACGAGGCGGCAACGTCGGTGGCGCAATTCGAAAAATAAGAAGCTCGGTCGAAACCCTAAAACCTTGGATTGTGGCGGCACTAGAGCTCTAGGGTCGAGGTGGCTTGAGGGTTTGGGATGAGGGCGCTGAGGCGATCCTCGGGGTCCTATTTATAGGGTGAGGGCGAGTCGGATTAGGTAGAACCCTAAAAGAGTCTAGAACAAATACGATGCAATCTCGGTGATAGGAAAGGATATGGGATAGAATTCTACCGAATTTGGGTATAGGAAGGAAAGAGATAAGATGTGAAGTGAAAATCCCGGGTGGTTTAGTTGGAGATTGCGTTTTGTCGGACAAAGCTCCAAGGAGTGGAAAAGGCGGTTGGAGCGGAGCTCGCGCGAGGAAGACGGGCGCGAGGTGAGAGACGACCAACCAGCAGAGCCCACCGGTCATCGAGACGGAAAGAGAAATGGTGCGGGCTGAGCTGCGAGCGGAAGAGGCCAAAGGAATGGGCTAGGCTCTGGAAAGAGTTGGGCCGAAGGAAAAGGAATTAGCCCAAGAGGTTTTCTGAGATTTATAATAGCCTTTTCTTTTTAGAAAATACTAAAAATCCAAATAGCAATTAGAAAATAGCAAATGCACTCGAAAAATTCTAGAAAAAATATCTAAGCAGAGAGAAACCAAATAAAATAATTTTGACAATAGTTGATGTTGACATTAATCATATTAAATCCTTTCTGATTTATGAAAGTTCAGATTAAGCTTTTGACTTTAGCAGAAAAATTCAAATTGTTATTTTTATTTTTAAAACTTCAAAAACAGATCAAAATTGTAAAGCTATATATGTATAGTATCTTCACAATCCTGCTTAATACTAAACGAAACTTCTACATCTTACCAAAAAGAAAGAAAGAAAACTAACGTTTCCTACACGCGCGTTAACACGAGCACCGGGCTCTAGTCACACGTGCTGCTAGGCCATTTAAACGCTTTGAGAATGATGACGGAACTGCACTTTTAAGGCTGCTCCCAATGGACAGTATCTTAGTGCAGTTTCTTAGTGTATGAGAAGTGTTAGGATACTACTTTCCCAATGCATGGTTTCTTATGGTGTAGTATCTTAGGCTGTTTCATTTAATTACATGCATGATCTTTACTAGTATTTAAGCATTGGGAGCAGCCTAAACGCGTTGGATTTCGAGCCCAAACTGGTATCCAAATTAGATACTAGAGTACTATCTCTCCTCATTAACTATGATGCCATATCATCAATTTGCCTATATGGCAGGCTTAAGATACCAGCCAAGGTGGAGCATTGGGAGCAGCCTAAGAATAGATTTTGGCAAAGAAACTCTGACCAATCGTGCCATGCCATCAAGATGACAAGGCATTACTAGGCAAAAAATACCATGCGTACCATGTGCCAACCAGCTGATTTTGATAAGTATTCATTAAAAAGTGTAATTTTGCAATAGTATGTCAAACAATGTCTAGTTTTGTGATAGTCTGGTCAAAGTGTACGATAACACCATAAAATTTACTCTTTTTAAAACTAAAATTTTTGGAAGCATAAACTCCACACAAATTAACCTATTTAAAGGCTGAAGGAATTAGCCATCCCTCGCGCTACCCACGTCGTCAAGAAAAGCTCCGCCGTCAGATCGCCCCCACGCGTAATCGTGGCCGCCCGATCGGATGCCGTGCGCTTGCTGGGAAGGGACGTCCCTTGCACGTCCACGTCGCCCCGAAGATCGCGAGCCCTCATCCTCATCCCGGTTCCTCTCTCGCTCCATCAGCCGCTCCTCCCCTCGCTTCTTCCCTTCCGTCTCTTCTCTTTCTCACGCTCGGGTCAGCGCTGCAGCTTCTCCCGTCGTTGCTTCCCCTCTGCCTCCTGCCTCCCACGCCGCTTGCCCGTCTCTCTCGCCAGCCATCGCCGCTACCTCCGTCCTCTTCCCCTTCCTCCCCCCTCGCCTCCTCGGTCTGCCTCCGTCTTCTTCCCTTTCCTCCCCCCTCGCCTCCCGTCCATGCCCACCGCAGATCCTCCTACGGAAGCTCCGCCACCGCAGATCCTCCTACGGAAGCTCCGCCGCCGCCTACAACGCCCGCGCCACTCCTGCGATGCCCGCGCCGCCCTCTTCCCGCGGCCACTACTTCTGTCCTCTTCCCCTTCCTCCCCCCTCGCCTCCTCGGTCTGCCTCGGTCTTCCTCCCCTTCCTCCCCCCTTGCCTCCCGTCCATGCCCGCCGCTGCAGGTCCTCCTACGGAAGCTCCGCCGCCGCCTACTTGGAGCCGCAGGGCCGCTCTTATGACGCCCGCGCCACTCCTGCGACGCCCGCGCCACCCTCTTCCACCAAGAACCGTCCTGTGTCCTGGAGGAAGGGGAACAACAGATCGGCCCACCAATAAACCATGCTTCAGGTCTGTGATGATCCCAACTCACTCCCTCCTATCTACCCACAAAAAACAGGATGCTTGATTTTTGTTGGTATACTACGGTTGTGATTCAGTGTAGGTGGTTGTGGTCAATCTAACTAATCAAGCATGCTGAACTCTATTGATACTTGTGCATGGCGTGATTGCCAGCTCCAGAACGGCATCCAGTGTGCCCAGCGCAGGGCTTAGGATTTAGGACTAATAAAGATTTCCTTTTTGGCAAAGCTTAATCTTTTCCAGAGAAACTATCACTTGGTGTTTACCCCCCAAACAACAAACAACTGCTATATCGCACAAGAATCAGCAAATTGGTAGCATGCCTTAGATTCTTGGGAAGTAATCACTCATCAATTTAGGACGATTGGTTGTAAAACAGCTAGGCTAGAACAAAAAAAATGTTTTGATAGTTACAGTCATAACTGAGAAATCAAGGTGCTTTTCAATGGAGCTTTGCTCCAATCAGCAGAGGACTTATACATAGTTGTGTCATTTGTAGCACACCATTATATCTTTAGTGGGTAAGACACATCATTATCTTGAGCAGGAAGTTGCTATCACTCTTATTTCTTACTACGGTTGTGATTCAGTGTAGGTGGTTGTGGTCAATCTTACTAATCAAGCATGCCGAACTCTATTGATACTTGTGCATGTCGTGATTGCCAGCTCCAGAATGGCATCCAGTGTGCCCAGCGCAGGGCTTATGATTTAGGACTAATAAAGATTTCCTTTTTGGCAAAGCTTAATCTTTTCTAGAGAAACTGTCACTTGGTGTTTACCCCCAAACAACAAACAACTACTATATCGCACAAGAATCAGCAAATTGGTAGCATGGCTTAGATTCTTGGGAAGTAATCACTCATCAATGTAGGACGATTGGTTGTAAAACAGCTAGGCTAGAACAAAAAAAGACACATAATACTAACCATTCACTTTAAAATATATACTTAATATTACTATGCCAGTATATTGGAAATTTCATTGTTAAAACCAACGTCTAATCAGCAGAGGACTTATACATAGTTGTGTCATCCGTAGCACACCATTATATGTTTAATGGGAAAGACACATCATTATCTTGAGCAGGAGGTTGCTATCACTCTTATTTCTTAGAATGAGTATACCTGCGCTAATTCGATGAGGTAGGACACATAATACTAACCATTCACTTTTAAATATATACTGAATATTACTGTGTCAGTATATTGGAAATTTCATTGTTAAAACCAACGCACCTATGTTCTATTTTTGTGTTAAACACACATTTAGAATTTTGGTATAGCAGTATTCCTTAACAGGTTAGAGAATGAGAAAAGCTGACCTTTAATACTTGATATTTCAGATATCTGAACCGCCACGAGAATGGTTTGCCAATAGCACCTGATGGAGCAATTTTTTGTATCTTGGTTAATCCCAATCTCTCTTAATTTTCTCTTTATATGTCTCCCTGTAAAAAAATATATGTATATTAGCCTAATCTTGATAGCTCATTTATACTATGCAAGGATCCTATGTCAGGTCATTACGCTATTTACCAATGAATTGGCTTATGGAGGTCGCTATCCTTGCCATCTTTTACCATGATTCATCCAGTTGGGGACTTGATCTTTATTTCTCAATGCTTCTGTAGGTTTAATATATGTAATAGTTTTTCTGTGAAAGAAATGCCATCGAAGCGGGACCTCTCGAGCACCCTCACGAACTTGAAGGTGAGGAGCCCCTTTTCCCCCAGTCCTTCTCTCGCCATGCTTGGCATCTCATGGGTTGTTGTTGTTGTCCTTTGTGTTTGTGTGTGTGGTGTTGCAATTTATGCAGCGCGTGGCAGTCGCGCAGAAGATGGCGGAGGAGAAGCCTGAGGTGGAGGCGTAGGCGGCAGCGGAGATGGTGACATCGGCGAGTGGACGCGTTGGGTCATCAGTTCAGGTCGCCAGGAAGTGGTATGGGGATTAAAAGCTTCGTGTTTATTTTAATCGCTCCTCCTGATGTTATTATGTTTGAATAAAATGCCATAAAGAAATTTGGGATTTATGGAAGTACTATCGAGATTTACATTTCAGTATATCGTGGCAAGTTTGCATAGTATAGTAAGTTACGTTGAGCGGATATTCGAGTTCTCAAG